>JBBPBX010000604.1:14784-29892 GCA_038048925.1 Garcialebias charrua
TTGAGCAAAGTCTTGGGAATATTTATTCATTCATTAAGCATTTACCTATACAGGTCATTGAGTCACAATGACTCATTTACGAGAGACGGGTTTATGAGGTTTTATAATATTATAATATTGTAATATGTACCATATATTAGATATATGGAGGTCAGTTTAAAAGGAAGTTATATCACCATTTTTTTTTTTTTAAACAGAAAAACATTATTAGAGAAAACATTTATACTTATAAAACAAAGTTCAATCAGCTCATCTGGACAGTTTATTTTTTGTTGAGATGTTTTGTCCTTCATCCAAAGGACTTCATCAGTCCGAGGAGCCCGAACAAACTAGGTTTATGGAAGTCAGTTGAAAAGGAAGTTATATCATCATAAAATAAAATAAAAAACAACAGAAAAGCATTACAGTATTAGAGAAACCATTTATATTTATCCAACAAAGTGCCGTCTGATCATCTGGACATTTTCTTTTTTGTTGAGACGTTTTGTCCTTCATCCAAAGGACTTCATCAGGCTGAGGAGCCCGAACAAACTAGGTTTATGGAAGTCAGTTGAAAAGGAAGTTATATCACCATTAAAAAAATTAAAAAACAGAAAAGCGTTATTAGAGAAAAATCCGTCAGTTTTGTTTTTTCAATTTTGTTTTGAAACGAAAAAAAAAACAAAGAATGAACCATACACGGATTCAAATGCTTTTTTTGTGTTTTCAATTTTGTTTTGAAACGAAAAAAAAAAAAACAAAGAACGAACCATACACGGATTGAGAAACCCTTTATATTTATCCAACAAAGTTCAGTCAGGTCATCTGGACAGTTTCTTTTTCATTGAGACATTTTGTCCTTCATCCAAAGGACTTCATCAGGCTGAGGGGCCCCAACAAACTGAGTCCCACAAGCAGCAACACCCACACAGTGGGCCAACCAGTTTGCTGGTGATAAGATGGTTTCTGGAGTCCGCCCTCTCCCCCGTCGGCCCCTCTGAGTCAGCCCTAGCCAAAGTGGTTCAGAGCATCAAAGTTCATGCTCAATAATCCAGGTAAAACATCCAACAAAGTTCAGTCAGGTCATCTGGACAGTTCTTTTTTGTTGTTTGTCTTCATCCGCTGTTTGGTCCAGGTGTTGCTGCTTGTGGGACTCAGCTTGTTGGGGCTCCTCGGACTGATGAAGTCCTTTGGATTTAGGACGAAAAGTCTCAACAACAACAAAAAAACTGCCCAGATGACCTGACTGAACTTTGTTGGATTTTCTACCTGGATTATTGAACATGAACTTGTCAGGATGGCTCCCTCTGCTGGTCCTTCATGTAATGTGTTCAGTTTGCTCCTATGTTTTAGATTGTTTACTCCCCAGGTGTTTTGTGTTCCCATGATTAGTTCCTCACCTTTATATTCTAGGCTCTCCTGCCTCTCAAGCAGGGGAGCATTAAGTGTAATGCCTACACCAGCATGGTCGGATGTCCTGTTCAGTTAAGTGCCTTGTTTTTGAGTTTTGAGTTTTGTAAATTAAAAGACTGTTTTTGATACACTCCTGGAGGTCTTGCTTGCACTTGGGTCTCAACCACACCCCGACCGTGACAGAATGCTCCCCTCAATTGAGACCTAGCAAGCAGACCTCCATGAGACCTAGTTAACAGACTTCACTGAGTCTCCAGAACCTGCAGCAGAGCCACTGAGTCTCCAGAACCTGCAGCAGAGCCACTGAGTCTCCAGAACCTGCAGCAGAGCCACTGAGTCTCCAGAACCTGCAGCAGAGCCACTGAGTCTCCAGAACCTGCAGCAGAGCCACTGAGTCTCCAGAACCTGCAGCAGAGCCACTGAGTCTCCAGAACCTGCAGCAGAGCCACTGAGTCTCCAGAACCTGCAGCAGAGCCACTGAGTCTCCAGAACCTGCAGCAGAGCCACTGAGTCTCCAGAACCTGCAGCAGAGCCACTGAGTCTCCAGAACCTGCAGCAGAGCCACTGAGTCTCCAGAACCTGCAGCAGAGCCACTGAGTCTCCAGAACCTGCAGCAGAGCCACTGAGTCTCCAGAACCTGCAGCAGAGCCACTGAGTCTCCAGAACCTGCAGCAGAGCCACTGAGTCTCCAGAACCTGCAGCAGAGCCACTGAGTCTCCAGAACCTGCAGCAGAGCCACTGAGTCTCCAGAACCTGCAGCAGAGCCACTGAGTCTCCAGAACCTGCAGCAGAGCCACTGAGTCTCCAGAACCTGCAGCAGAGCCACTGAGTCTCCAGAACCTGCAGCAGAGCCACTGAGTCTCCAGAACCTGCAGCAGAGCCACTGAGTCTCCAGAACCTGCAGCAGAGCCACTGAGTCTCCAGAACCTGCAGCAGAGCTACTGAGTCTCCAGAACCTGCAGCTCCAGAACCTGCAGCGGTGCCAGTGCCTGCAGCTCCAGCATCTCTCGAGGGGTCCCAGGTGGGAGCCCCTCACGTTTCCTGTCTCGGGAGGGTCCATGAGGACGCCTCCCACGTTTCCTGTCTCGGGGGTCCATGAGGACGCCTCCCACGTTTCCTGTCTCGGGGGGGTCCAGGAGGACGCCTCCCACGTTTCCTGTCTCGGGGGGGTCCAGGAGGACGCCTCCCACGTTTCCTGTCTCGGGGGGTCCAGGAGGACGCCTCCCACGTTTCCTGTCTCGGGAGGGTCCAGGAGGACGCCTCCCACGATGGGTCCCGGCCTTCCACGATGGGTCCCGGCCTTCCTTTTTGAACTTTTTAGTATTTCATAGGTCTAGTCTTTGTGTTTTGTTCTCTGTGTTCTGGTGTCCTTGACTGGGTCAGTCGTCCTTGCGGTTCCTCCCTCATCCTGCCCTGGCCTTTTGTGGGGGGGAGTTCTTTGGGACGCCAGGGGGCGTCTTTGAGGGGGGGGTACTGTCAGGATGGCTCCCTCTGCTGGTCCTTCATGTTGGTCCTTCATGTAACATGTTCAGTTTGCCCCTGTGTCTTAGAAACTGTGTTTTGGCTCCCTCTGCTGGTCCCTCATGTAATGTGTTCAGTTTGCTCCTATGTTTTAGATTGTTTACTCCCCAGGTGTTTTGTGTTCCCATGATTAGTTCCTCACCTTTATATTCTAGGCTCTCCTGCCTCTCAAGCAGGGGAGCATTAAGTGTAATGCCTACACCAGCATGGTCGGATGTCCTGTTCAGTTAAGTGCCTTGTTTTTGAGTTTTGAGTTTTGTAAATTAAAAGACTGTTTTTGATACACTCCTGGAGGTCTTGGTTGCACTTGGGTCTCAACCACACCCCGACCGTGACAGAACTTTGACTTTTATACAGTATTTATATTTGTGCGATGCTCTTTCTTTCAGCACAAAACAGTTTTCACATTAAGATTTGACAATTGCTTTACGCCAGAAGCCCTTCCTGACGACACCACCCATCCACTGATCCCTGAGCTGCCACAGCCCATATGTGTGGAGCAGAGGGGTGTAGAGCGACTGGGAAGCAACTGTGGAGGGTTAAGGGCCCACAGTGGTGCAAATGAGTGTGGATGCAGATGTGGGCCCTCCTCTTAACCCTAACCAGATATCGTTAACCCTAACCCTCGCTTTGACATCTTCCAAACCATCACGTGCGCTACGAAAATAAATTATAAATAAATCGAATTTTATCTCAAACAACTCCAACAGCTAACAGTTTATAAATGAACATCAAATAATTACTTTATGTAAGTTTAAAGAAAATCCGCGGTGTGGTTTATGAGCTATTTACCGGTAGATAAATAGTAGCAGGAAAAAAACGAAGCTAGCCGCGACACGTTTACGTCTATAAAACATAAAATTGTATCTAAAATAACTCCAACAGCAAACAGTTTGTAAATGAACACCAAATAATGACTTTCTGTAGGTTTAAAGAAAATCCTCTGTGTGGTTCATGACAAATAGTAGCCGTTTACGGTAGCTAACCGCTAACAAACAACAATGTTAAAAGATCGAATTTTAGCTCTAAACATCTCATAAAGCTAGTCAGTTGTAAATGTCCATACAGTGATTACTTTCTGTAAGTTTGATAAAAATCTGTCCTGTGGTTCTTGACTTATGTTGCTAACAAACACAGCTAACAGTAGTTAACTCCAGAGCAGGAGGCTGGGCTGCGACAGAGTCAGTCCAACCAACGGAGGCTGCCTTCGGACACATGAGGTGGGAACGGTCGGTGTACCCTAGCGGACAAAAGTGGTACTGCACCATTTTTTTTGCCAAAATGAAAAACGGTCATATCTGAGCCAAAAATTGGTCTAAACATATGGGAAAAAATCCATAAACATGTCTCACCTCTCTATAAGTCGCAGGGCATGCAAATTAGGCAAAAAACTGCAACCTATTGTACGGAATATACGGTAATTTTTGCGTTCGAGGCTTGCACATCTGCATTCTTGACATTGCACGATATTTTGTTGTCCACCTCCTCCCTCATCGTACCCACCTCGGGTCGTTTCGTACCAGCCGCCCTCACTATGCAAGCTGCTGGAGTTGGTGGTTTCACTAAGAAGTAACTTCTTGACATTGACACGTCTTGTTCTCAGAGCAGAACACGTAGATCTGTTATCTTTCTGCTGGTGTCATCATTGTCTGCGTTCTGTACTTTTGTCATTATTGTACACTTTTCATTGGTGGTAAATCATTTAGATGTTTCGAAGGCTTTTATTAAACAGTTCAAAGCTAAAGAATCAGAATCAGTGCATCCAGCCATTTTCCCTACCTGCCTCTGAGTGCAGGGCTGTTGTTGATGCAGCGTTCGTTTCTAAAGGCTCTGATGCCTGTAAGCATGTCCAGACTGTCAACTCAAACTACACTATATACTCACGACATGACTCACACTCCACATCGTCCATCCTTCCAGTTTATCAGAATAATGAATTCATCATCTTCCTTTATGTTCTGCCAAGGCGGTTGTTGTTTCGCACCACCACCGCAGCATGCACCTGCAGGCTCTTTGAAGAACATTTACTCATCCCTGTCCAATATCGCTGCACAAATGTATTCTGTGGGTGTGTGATTAGGTCAGTGCCATGGACAGAGTTTTTTACAGGGTTCTGTTTGCTTTAAATAAAGATTTCAATTGAACTGTTTTTTTACAGGTTTGCAAAACTGAACAAGTGTTGCATCTGAACTGATTACTACACAAAGAATGGATGCTAAAACCCTGACTCAAGCGAATTAGGATAAAGAATAATTGGTTTTCAGTAAAGCCTCAGAAAGGCTGTTTAATGTGTTGTAGAGACTTTTTCTTAGGATTTGTTGTCTTTAAACCATGTGGCTTTATAACTGAATGCTATTAATAACCCACTCAATTAAAATGTGCATAAAAAAATAAAACAATGCCACTCTATAGTCTCAGCTTTGGAAATTTGAAACATGTGCTTCTGTGTTTCTAAACCTCTTTACACCCAGACGTTCATATCCATGATATTCGGTGAATTTAAATAAAATAAAATAAAAACAAATGCAAGATGCGAGGGAGGGATGCATGCGAGGCGACTGTGGCTGTTTAATATAAATAAATTTAACTCCATCATGCAATAAATTTCATGTGCCTTTGGCATGTTCACTCGAATGTTAATTTTGTGTTTTTTTTTTTCCTAATGGCTACATTTATGGTAATGGAGTAATTTTGTAAGTTTAGCTGAATGTTGGAGCCACATATCATGGTTGTCTTTGTGTGTATGTGTGTGTGGATGGGAGTGGGGGGCACATATGCATACCTGTGGGCCACACATTTCACTTTTTAATTTATGACTCAACTGACTTTGTTTGGCTCTGCACCAGATAACTCTCAAGACAACAAAAATAAAAATAAAACAGTTTTGCTGCTAACAGCAAGCGAGTCTGAAAACCGTTAACACGGGGTTCGTTTTGCACACGTTATTCTCCACAAGAGATCTGCTTCAAGAAACAGTTTGGATGTTTAAAAGTGGAATTCTGAGGAGTTCGTTTAAAGAAGAAGAAGAAAAAAACTTTAAAATTAAATATGTGATTGCAGTTCAAGTAAATCCAGACATGAATCCCAGCTTCATCAGGTGCTTATTTAAAAGATGTCCAGGTATGAAAATGGTCTGTGTTGGTAGATGATCTGAAATGCAGCATGTTTTATGTGAAACAAGGGTTGCAAAACAGATATTTGTACTCAGTCCAGTCAGAACAAGCTGATGTAAAAGTAATACTTTAGAAAGCAGAAATCAGCTGCAGAATAGGCCCCAGTTTAACCAGCTATTATTAGTCTGACTTCATGGGAGTTGTTCTCTGATTTCTACTGTTCTTAATCCTTCTGCTGTCTGTTCCAGATGCTAAAGATTCATTACTCCACAAACACCCGATCAGAAAATCCAATCTATCCCTTTAATGTTTTAAATGGTTTTAAAACATTTTTAAAAACCTGTTTTTCTTTACAATTTATACTTTTGTTGGATGTAACTGGACCCAATTTCATTCCACCACATGTACCAGGTGGAATGACAAATAAAGAAACATTGACTTTGGCTTAATTTTGGCTCTGTGAGGTGACTCCAAGTCAAGAGTTCTGAAGAAATCTTAAATAGAAACTTGGAAAGGAACATAAAATTAAGAAATGTTTAGGCCTCTGATTCTAAACAACTTGATATGGCTAAAAGCGTGATTTAAAAAAAGGCCAAATGATAGAAAAATAAAACATAATATATTCTGGCTTTTTAAATCTAATAAAATAATAATAATAAAATAATAAATAAATAATAATAATAATAGCAACAATGATAATAGCAATAATAATAATAATAATAATAATAATAATTTGATATTTTTTTGATTGTGCAGGTTTTTCCATTTTCTAAGAAAATATCAGCTGTCCCAAAATGATCATGATAGTTTTATTTTAACTTATAAAGTTAGACATAAAAATAAAAATAAAAATCCAGAAAAAAAATACATATTGCAAAAATCGAAAATTATAAGCGGATTTAAGTTTTGATAAAAGTACAGTTACTTTATTTTATTTTTTAAGTATATTCAGTGACTTTTTTTTATGAAGATCTTTGTTTAAGACAGTTTGAACTTTTGAAGTCATCTTGATTCAGGAGTTGCCAACTAACAAATAAAAAACTGTCTACAACTTACAAAGTAGACCATGTTACAAATACTGACCTAAATCTTGATGTGAAAGAAGCTGAGACTGCTCACAAACATATTCTGAATTCAAACAAATTGCGCCTAAAACTTTTGCCTAAAATTTAGCTATGTACTTTCAGTCAACTCTGTCTTTCCGTTACCAAGATATCCTTGTGCTTTGTAGAAAAAATCTTGTCATTAGAGTTGATCGTCCATGATACCAAATCCATAATCTCAATTTACGTTCGAGAGATGAGTGCGGAGCAGGGAGAGGAAAGAAACGGGAGAGAAAAGCAGAAGCAGCCGCTTGCGACCAGAATATATATATATATATATATATATATATATATATATATATATATATATATATATATATATATATATATATACAGGTAGTCCCCGACTTACGAGCGCTCTTACTTACGAGGTTCCGGACTTACGAGCTGGCGAACGAGCAGTAAATTTGTAAAGAACATACAAAAAATACAGCACTTTTATGTGTTTTTAGATGAAAGTGTGTTAGCTAACCATTTGGAAACAAGTTTCTGAGCATGTTTATGAACTAGTATGAACATTTGTGATGAAAAACGAGTGTTCGTAGTAGCGCTAGCATAAATTTTCCGACTTACGACCGAAAATCCGGACTTACGAGAACACTTGTTTCGTCAGGGACTACCGTACCTATATACTGTATGTAACGCAACTTATTACTGCTGTCGGCTTCTTTCACCAAATCTTCTATTGATTATCATCAATGGCCAACGGTCAAATCCATTTACAGTTCTCTGCTTTTATCCTTCTTATATAAATAAAAAAGTTTTTACTCCATACTTCACCTTCTGACATTCATATGATGATGATTAGCCATTTAGTCGAAGTCGACTTTCGGCCACTTTATGGATCTGTCCTCTCCAAGCGTTCTTGTCCTCGACGAATACTTTGAGTTCTGCGATCGTCTTGCTGGTGGCCGATTTGATTGTATCAAGCCAGCGTATTCTTTGCCGTCCTCTTCTTCTCGTCCCGCTCACTTTGCCCAGCATCATCGAAGTCTCCAGTGATTTTGCGCGCATAACGTGGCCGAAAAAGGACAGTTGCTGTTTGACAATTTTGCCCTCAAGCGACATTTTCGGCTTGATACGGTCCAGGACAATCTTGTTTGTTGTCCGCGATGTCCAGGGTATGCGCAGTAGTCTTCTCCAACACCAGAGTTCGAAAGCGTCAATTTTTCTTCTTTCCGCTTTCCTGATTGTCCAACTTTCACATCCATATGTTGCTATGGGAAAGACAATGGCGTTGACGAGTCTCGTTTTCGTCGCAATGCTCACGTCCTTGCTCTTCCAGACTTTATCCATTCCTTGCATTGCGGCCCGGCCGAGTGCAATCCGCCTTTTGATCTCTGGTCCGGATTCGCCGTTTCGGTCAATTTTGGCTCCCAGGAAGATGAAATCTTGGACTGGCTCGATCTTTTCATCGTTGATCTTGATGTTTACTGCATCATTGCACGCCGTTGTCATTACTTTTGTTTTCTTGATGTTGAGGTACAGTCCCATGCGTTCACTTTCCTCTTGAACTCGTCGGATCAAGTATTCCAGGTCTTTTTCATTCATATACTGCCTCTTAATTTTTATTCATCATCATAAAAACCAAATGAGAACATCCACTCAGAGTAACTCATGTCAATCAAACAAACATAAACCAAAACATGATGAAATGATTTTTGATCAGTCGTATCATCTTTCTTTCTCTCTTTACCGTTATCCAGTATTTTTGACTTTTTTCTGAGCTCTCACTTTGACTTTTCGGCACGTGTCCTTTAAAAAAGCTGCTGAGTTTCCTCCTGATCTGCTCCTGTGATTTTACGACTCACTTAACGAGCTGGAACGAATCTGCAAGCTCTGCTAAAAAACATTATCCTAAAGAGTTCACCTCACTATAACATATTTACAGTAAATAATGGTGAACTTTATGAGCAGTACATAGGCTTAAAGAAGTGTGTGGGTTTCCACCAGCAAGCACTGTGAGTAGATGGAGGTGGAGGAGGAGGTGCACTGGTAATGGACACAGTGGTGATGTGGGAGTTAAGGCTATATAAGAAAAAGGCAATTGTTACACTGGAGGGAACATGACCTGAGGCAGTGTAGATGTGATGGAGGACTTTGAATAAATGTCAACTGGATACATTTAAATGGTGGAACATGCCCCTTTTACACCCTCCAAAAGAAGAAGAGCAGAAGCACATCAGTCAGATTTATGGGTGGGTTGATCATGTGTCAGTTTACAGTTGTCCCACTTCTCATTTTAGACTTTCAGAATCTTGGAAAACCTTGATAGTTTTGGAAATAAACTTGAATATATTGGAAAATATAGTGCTGCAGACGCTTGCTCGGCCTGTGCTGTGGTCATGTACTGTAATCCTGACACTGGGTATGAGCCCAAGTTGCATCAGGAAGAGCATACAAATATTTAAAAAATGGAAACATCTTTCATGAAAGTTCATTCAATGCAGTGAGCCCCGGAAGCAGACAAAAGACTAAAACACAACAACAAATATACTGAAAAATGTGTGTGGGGGGAAAAACAGATGGATGCAATAAAATTCACCAGAGGATGCAATTTTTATAATTACTTATTTGTAAATTAACTTTTAGAGGACCACAATAATATATTGGAGTTGGATCCAACTAAATGAAAGATGTCTATCGCCCCCCTCTGGATAACAGGTGTTACTACAGAGCGGCCTTTGCAGGACCTGTTCCTACAATGGTTGAAATACTCGTTTTATTGGGCTTGATCTAACTGCAACAGAAATTATTCACTGTTCTGTGGAATTGATGGCCGTCTGACGGTAAACATTGTAGAACTAAACACCAAAGCAGGTCTTGTAATTTTCCAAAGCAAAGGGATAAAAAAAATTGCTCTGGCCTTTTTTGTGTTGAACAGTTTAGGCTTCTAGTTTTTTAATCAGCGTATTAACTTCAGCACCATCGCAAATGAAAGGGTCATTAAAATGCGTGTAAATGTTAAAAATGCATAACTTTTTTTCAGCTTAAACTCAACAAGAACTGGGCATGAGATCATTGCCCCAGCCTAAATATGGGCATCATGAAGACCAAGAAGGTCTACCAGAGAAGAATAACAGCAGGCAGGTTGGGCAAGGAGTCCAGCACCTCACCAACTAGCAATCATGAAGTTGCTGAAGGGGACATTTCACTGGCAGACAACCTGAACCACTTTGTTGCCCGTCTAGAGGCGGAGCCATCAGAAGCAGATCGTTCAACATCACCTCCATCTTCATGTTGCAGAAGCACGAGGTGAGATGTTTGCTGCAAGCGGTCAAACCAAAAAATGCTGATGGTCTCCATAGTGTTCCTGGACGTGTCCTGAGGATCTGTGCGGAACAACTGGCCATGCTCATGGTGTTCTCCAATATCTGCAACCTGTCATTGCCTCAGTTCCAACCTGCCTGAAGTCCTCAACCATAGTCCTTCTACCCAAAACATCTTGCCTCTGTGTTAATGAAGTGTTTCCAGAGACTGGTCATTCATTGCTCCCCACTTTAAACACACAACAGTTTGCTGGCAAGGTTAACAGATTTACTGAGGATGCTGTTCTATCCCACCTGGAGCACATGGGGAGCTACACACGTCGCCTCTTCAATGACCTTGGCTCCACTTTACACCATCCTCCCTCACAGACTCTATATAAGCTGTCAGCCCTGGGACACCCATACTGCCCCTGTTTCTAGATTAAGGACTTCCAGATGGACCATACACAAAGGGTCAGGGATGGCCCCAGCACCTCCTCAGCCATCAGAGCTAGCCCTGGTTTTCCACAGGGCTTTGTACTGAGCCCCCCACTCTTCACATTGTAAACGCCCACCACAGCAACTCCACTGTCAAATTTGGAGATGACACCACTCCCTGGTGTGGTATTCATCTCTGTAGGGGCTGAGTGTGTCTACAGGTGGCTGTCAGCATGGTGACAAACAGGACAAGCAGTCTGAAACAGTATCCTGATGCACGCTCAATAATCCAGGGAAAACAATCTAAAGAAGTTAAGTCAGGTCCTCTGGATGGAAGAAGAATACGGTTAGATAGATAGCTTTATTACAGACTCAGAGTCCAACCTACATAAAAGACAATGAACATGATAAAATAAAATACAACTAAAAATAATAAAAATAATAAAATAAAATAAAAAGTACAATGGAAAAAGTACCTAACCGTTCAGGAGGCAATCATACAAATGTCTCCAAAGCACAGATGAATATTTCACTGCACTATATTTGACATTAGTCAACAGTAGAATAATTCTATTATTAGACTTATTTAAACGACATATAAATTTTCTTAAAACAGCCATCAAAGTGCTGACGCGAGCAGATACAAACAGTTCACTGGCACTGGTCCTTCTGGGCTTATTTAAAAAAAGTCTTAGTGCGTCATTATAAGCCACCTTCAATCTATGAAGACTGGCTTTTTTAAATTGCACCACAAATGTGCCGTATACAGTGATGTACAATAAGATCTAAACAAGTTAATTTTCACTTCATCAGAACAGAATGCAAACTTACGAGCAAGGATATTTGCCTGAGCATATATCATTCGAACCTGACGGTAAATGTCCTCATCATCAGACCGACGGTCTGTCAACACATGACCCAGATACTTTACTTCATTTGCAACATTCAATAAAGTCCCAGACAGCTTAAAAAGTGGAAATACACTATTTTTGTCCTCTTTAGTGCGACAAATCAAAATGAGACTTTTAGAGGGGTTGAATATGATATCATGTGTCTCACCATATGCTGAACAGACATGAAGCAGCTTCTGAAGACCAGCTGAACTTGGACTAAAAACCACTAAGTCATCAGCATACATAAGATGATTGATAATTGTATCTCCAACCATGCAGCCAGTTCTACACAGGTTTAGCTGCTTAGAGAGGTCATTCATATAAAAATTAAACAGTATGATGAAATACTACCTTGTCTGACTCCATTGCTGACACGGAAGGATGCAGACACACAATTATCCCATTTGACTTGCATATTTTGGTTAGCATACCAATAGGACAGACATCTCAAAGTCAAAGTCAACTTTATTGTCAGATCTGCAATATGTACAGTGCAGGACATACACAGGACCGAAATTGCGTTTCTCTCAGTCCCTCGGTGCAACAGTAAACATCTAAACATTGAAACACTGAAACATATAATAATAGACATAAGCATAAAAATAGTAAAACTAACACTGTCCTGTGTGTTTTTTTTTTTTTTTTTTGCATAGTGGTATAAAAAAAGAGTATAAAAAGTATAACTAAAATAAACTAAAGGTTTCTAGCATTGACATTTGCAAAGTGGCAAAGCAGCGAATGAGTCAATGTACACAGTATATGTATGAGGTAGTAGTTGATGTTGTTGTAGAGGCAAAAAGTGGCATATGCAGTAAGGCACATTGGGCATCCCTAAATAAGACCGTTCAGAGCACACTGTATATGTACCAGCAGTGGTGTAGATATTAAAGTAGTGTAAATAAATGTAAACAGTAGTAATTACATGTAAGCAGTAGTAATAAAAGTAAACAGTATTAATAAATGTAAACAGAGAATGTAAACAGTATTATGATTATAGGCAGTGATGTAATACAGACATTAGTGCAATTATGAGAAGTAGTGCAAACTGTATGTATCTCACTATATATTTGGGCACACCAGCTTGGCATAATTTTAAAAATAGTTTTCGATGGTTTACACAACCAAAAGCCTTGGTGGCGTCTAAAAAACACATGAAAACCGTTGAATTTTTGTTATTATAGTTATTCAGTAATTCTTTTAGGCCATATATACATAGATCAGTGCCATGCTCGGACTTGAACCCAAATTGATTGTCTGCAGACATTACTATCTTTGCAAATTTTGGCAAAATAATTAATTCAAAGACCTTAGATAGTGTATTAGCTAGGGCAATAGGTCTATAGTTATCAGAGCTGCCAATTTTTCCAGCTTTGTTCTTAATCACAGGAAGAATAACAACATTCATCAAGGAATCGGGAAGAAAACCATGCATAATAAAACCAGTGAAACACAAGGCAAGAAGAGGGGCTACCCTTGAACTTGCAAACTTGAGATGTTCAGCTGAAATAAGATCCATTCCTATAGACTTATTTACAGATAGTTCTTCAATTGCTTGATAGACCTCATGTGACTTGATAGTTTCTGCAGTACTAACCTTGTCAACATGGACAGGTTAGAGGACCTGACAACCAGCTACAGCTACAAGTAATATACCATTGCCAACAGAAAAAGGCTACAACATACTTAAAATCACAAATAATAAGGTCAAATTAATGTGTTAGTAAATGTCATCCTCAACACATCTGAGCTACATCTCACAAGATACTGTATATTAAAAGGAAGGAATAAATCTTGGAGAAGTTGTAAGCTCGACTTGGCCTAAGTAATCAAATTTGACTGTTTGGAGTTAATGAGAGCATACTAACAAGACTGTTGAGGCAGACACGGAAATTTATGAGATCAGCCTGACTTAAAGACAATGTTGATATCTGAATCTGGACCTGGCCTTTGAAGGTGGACTATCTCAAATTTATCCTGGGATGTTATGGAAAAAAAGATGCTCTGTCCCTCCTCCCCACCCACTTCCTTCTCTAAGGGCCTGTGGCACAGCTCAACCGAGCTGGCTGATAAACAAACACCTCTAATCAGGACTATGGCTAGGGAGGGGGGAGCTCTGGACTGTGCTGTGCTACGACCTTCCCTCAAACTCAACGCCTCCACTGGCCTCCCTCGCCTCCCCTGCACAGCAACCTAGGAGGTACTAAGGCACCAAGGACTGAGTCGCTCACCTGGCAGCTGTGCTGGGACCCCCAATCCCTATACTCCACACTAGTGCTTTAACAGAGTACCCGAGTAATCGATAGGTCAAGTCCTAAAACTTCTATCGAGGTCTTTTTGTCCCTCTCGAGTACTCGTAGTGACGTCATCACGTCGCACTGACGTCTTACGTCACATGAGCCGCACCGAGCGCTGGGTAGATTTTAGTACGCTAAAAATGAATTCCTCTGTGCGAACGGATGTTATGGAGCAGGCCCAGTCTAGTCCAAAAGGTAAAACAGTTTATAAATTTATAAAATGCGCTACTCATTGAATCAACTTCCGGTTGATTTTCATTTCTCTGACCACCGTAGATTGTGACAGGAGGGGGCAGTGTTGCATTGCAGGTCACATAACTCGGGTTCAATCACCAAACCACAAATCACAAACAAAAAGCAACAAATATTCATCTCTCTAAACCTATTAAAAACCTATAAACACAATAATCTCTAAAAGTAAACCTAATTGCACAGCACTGCAGGCGGAGATGCGGTGTGGTGAATGCCCCACTTGTTTTTAAGTTTCGTTTTTGACGTTACTTTCACTATGGCATTTTAATAATAATAATAATAATAATAATAATAATAACTAATAGTTTTGTTTTTCCTGTGACTTATCTGCAGTATGATAAATGATAGGAGCATAATAAATGCTCCCAATGTTTTGTTGGTCTTTTTTTTGTAAATAATGACGTTTTTATGCATTTTTATTTATTTATTTATTTTGCATCTTAAGTTCATATGACGTCACCGACTACTCGAGTTCTACTCGAGTTTATTTATGATAATGTCGAGTTTAAAAATTATGTACTCGTTCAACCCCTACTCCACACACATATGTATTTTGTCTATTTATGTTGCTTTGCTGTGGTAGATTTTTAATGCCTGAAACCATTCCCTGTCTAGGACATGGTGTAAGATATTTTTTAATACCTCTCTCCTTATGTTTTTCTTCGCTTTTTCTTATCTAAGCAACAGGGGCAGCACATCTTTGAAGCTGCAGCCCCCTGTACACTTCTGTCCATCTTTAGGACACCTGTACAGAAAGCAATTGTGTTATACTTCACTGTGCAAGGATAATACAAGCATTCTGATTCTGATGTACCGTAGTTTGTGGTGGGCATCTTGGATTTAAGTTTCATCAT
>JBBPBX010000604.1:44611-55854 GCA_038048925.1 Garcialebias charrua
CACACACAGCTATAGGGACAATTTAGAGTTACCAGTCAGACTAAAATGCATGTTTTTGGTCTGTGGGAGGAAACCGGAGTACCCAACCCACGCATGCACAGAGAGAACATGCAAACTCCACCCAGAAAGGTCCCCAGCAGGGATTCAATTCGGCAACCTTCTGAAAGGCGGCATCAACTGACCCACCGTGCCGCCAACACCACGATTCAATTGTATTTTTTTTTCTAACCAACACAATAATTATTTACTTTAATTCATCATACATATGTGTAACAACTCCTAGAACAGGGGTCTGCAACCTTTACGATCAAAAGAGCCATTTTCTGCCCCTTTGTTCACTAAATTAAACGTGTCCGGAGCCACAATACCTGCTACAACTGGGATTCTCAACTGGTGGCCCATGGACCACTTTAAGTTTGTTGGAGGGCGCTTTTCTGGGTGATTTTATAAAACTAAAAATATCTAATGACTTTTAACATTTATTGATATTTTTACATTCTAAGACAAAATAAAAGTCGAAATTCATGTAAAGAAGGAAAAATTATATAGTTTTTGCCCAGTTTCTAAAAACTAAAACAATAAACTATGCATTCTTATGTGATTTTTTTTAATTGTAGAAAAATTATGCAGCCTACTTTGAAGAAATGAAGCAAAAAGTGAAAGTGAGTGTGTTATAATGTTTCTAGTAATCATAAATTAGCTAAATAAATTACTGGAAAACTGCTAAAATTAGCCCTTTTAGTCGTTATAACAACTAATAAAATTCACTTTTATGTCAGTTTTGGTCAGAGCTTGAAAGAGCCGCTGCAGAGGGACCAAAGAGCCGCATGTGGCTCCAGAGCCACAGGTTGCAGACCCCTGTCCTAGAAGAACTTGTACGTTTAATTCAATTCAGTTTATTTTTATAACGTAAAGTCACAACAGACGTCATCTCAGGGCACTGAACAGATACATTCACTTACCCATAAAAAGACAATTAGTAAAAATGTTTCTAAAGGAGGCCAGCAGACGCACTGAATCTTCACTTTGTCGCAGTCTCCCATCCTGAGCAAGGATAAAGGAGACAGTGGAAAGAAAAAAATCCCTTTTAACAAGAAACCTTCAGTAGAACCAGGCTCAGGACGAGCGGCCGTCTGCTTCGACCAGCTGGGGGATTTAAAAATAATTAATAATAAAGCATTCTCGCTTAATATTTTGAAACTGTGGGCTGTGGTGAGCTGGATGTAGCAGCTGCTGCATCTTCATTTGCCTTCTTGGTAAATGAATGTGGTCAGGCATGGTCGATTGATGATTTTATTTTAATTGGGCCAACAATGCTTTATTTAAAACAAAATGCTCGTCTTTATTCTACTTTTCACCACTTTTGTTTTTTACAGTTTGATTTGATTAATTTTGTTTGTAAACAAAATGACCAACAATAGTTTTGTCTCTCCGTTTATTCACGGGGCCCTTGCATGACACCACGTTGCATGTGCTACTAACCTAGCATACTGCCTATATTACATAAACACGCTGATCCGGCCAGTATTTGAAACTAGCCACGAAATATTAAAACATGCAGGTAAAAAAATGCATTTTACTGTTTGAAGGTGTTTGTGCTGAGCTGATCTCATCCTTCCTGTCACATGATGATAAAAACCACACACAGCTGCTTCGGCACACACAATCTGAACAAGTGGAGAAGTTAAATATCAAATATAATAAGAATAAAAAAATAAGAATTTAAAGTAAAGTCACTTATACATTTTTTATCTCTTTTTTAAATTCATTTTATAATAATGAGATACAATAATTAACATATATGTAATTGAAGAGAGAAAAAATACATTAAAAGAAAATATTTACATAATGAATTACAACAATTAACATATGTAATTGAAAAAGAAAAAACATATAAAGAAAAAACAAAGAAAAAAATGTATAAAATATAAAATGAAAGGTAGCAGATGAAGAAATATCTTATTAAATCTGCTCCGTATTTATCTAATAGAATTTAGTCAACATTTTCTATAATAATTTGATTTGATTTGATGTTCATTCATTTTAAAAGAACAATACAAGAGAGTTTCATCAGATACAAGAATACAAGTACCGTAGGATAAAATGAAGGGATCAGAAAGAAGATGAAATCTTATTATATCTGCCCCTTAATAATAATAATTATAAGTAAATAACTCAATCAACTTTCAATTGTATATATTACTCATTTAAATACATTCATTATATTTGTTTAACAATTCAACTTTAAGCTTTTGTTTACTTCTTGTGATTAACTTTTAAATGTTTCACTGATGCATTGAGTCAACCTGTTCGTTCTCTTTGTTTTAAAACCCCAGATCCTGGAGTGAAGTTCCAGTTTCCAGAGGACTTCAGCGATGAGGTAGCTACTGGTGCTCCTGGAAACAGCTTTGAGTTTAAAATCAAGCAGATAAAATTCAACCCAAAGTGCTTCACAAAGATAAATGGATAAACTTAACATGCAGAACATCTTTCAGTGTTTTGGACTTAGATCATATTATGTTGAGAAACGTAGCTGTTTGGGTCAAATCTTGAAAATAACACGATCTCATGCAGCATCTCGTGTGAGCTGTTTGCCTTTAGAGTATGTTTTTTCAACTTACCACCAATTATGTTGGCTCCTAAATTAACCAGTCGTAGATGAACAGTCAATTATTACGTCATAAAAGTTCATTGAAATTCATCCAGTGGTTTATGAGAAAATTTACTAATAGACAACCAGGTTGATTTGAAGAGTTTTTGCCAAGGTTTTAAGCAAATATGTTGCACAATGTGTTTCACTGGAAGTATGTGTTTGGGACGATGCTAAGCTATAACCACACCAAACAGATTACCGGTATCTGAAAATGGCTGAAACTTAGCCATTTTTGTGTTACCAGCTATGTTATGTTGGCTATGACAGCCATCTTGAATTGGGTTGCCTCCAAATGTCAATCAGTTGTACATCATGATTACTTTTTGAGAGTTTTATTAAGATGCATTCAGTGGTTCATGAGGTAATGTGCTTGGATTTTTTAAATTTTTTTAACCTGGATTATTGAGCATGAACTTTGAAGTTAATGGTAAACACACACATATACAGTACACACAACTATAACATCCCAACATTAGTTCTCAAAATCATATTAAAAACAAAATAAGAGGTAAAGTGATCACACACATTGGTAATTGTGGTTGAATAACCTCACATGTTACCGATTAATGAACTTTATTGAATCTAACAAAGTTGAGTCAGGTCTTCTGGATGGATTAAAAAATAATAAAATACTTGTTGAAATGTTTCGTCTTTAATCCAAAAAACTTTGTTTAATCTGAGGAGCTGCAGTAAACTCAGTCTTATAAATAGCCCCCTATCAAACCAGCTTGTTATTGGCATCCAGAACTAGCTGTTCATATGATAAAGGAGGACCATCAGCTTCATAACTGATCATTAGTTGATGGCCGCTTGCTATTCACAGAGGGCTGAGAGATACTAGCAGTAACAGCATTGTAAGAGCCGGGTTTAGGGATTCGAACCAGATCACAAACTGGAAGGTTTAACAGATTTATTAATAAGCTGCTTCTGGTGGAGGTCTGAATCCGTGGACCGGCACGATCTTCATAGACGGGTGAGGGAGGATTCCCTTAGAGGAGTTGGTTTGTGTGACGTCACCGTTGGAGAAGGCGAGCTGGCTTCAAGGCAGAGCTGAGCGTGAAGCAGTTAGGAGGGCGATCCAAAAGACGGGTCCAGTAAGGGTGGTGCACGGGTGGTCAGAAGTCCAAAACCAGACTTGAATCGTGATCCACTAGACGTGGTCATTGTAGAGAAGGCAGAGGCCATTACATGAGTAGAGCAGATAATCCAAAGCAAGCAGGGGAAGGGGACAAGTAAGATGGGCAATGACAGACATGAAGTCAGAACCAGGAAGACAAACGAGACTGTGGCATGAACAGTGAACATTTACTAACACAAGGCGTTCAATAATCTGGCACTGCAGGACTGAGAACATGCAACTTAAGTAGGGCTGAGAACAGGTGAGCACAGTAGTGTAGTGTACAAGTACTTGAAACGCAGGTATACGTAGTATACCCACTGGAAAATCTTGAGAATTTCAGTACAGTATATCCACTTGAAAGTGCCCAATGAAACATGACATATCATTAGGCACGTGTCACTGATACGTTAAACAGCAAACACTTCTGTACCAGTTTGTCTATACAGTATGCAACACTTGTTTATTGCATTTGCTTATCCAGCAAATTATTGTATAATTAATACTTCTGTACTTACTATTTAATACTTGAACATGCTTTGCTTTGATACTGTTTTATACATTCTATAACATGGTTTTAATACGAAGCCAACTGTTGTACTGTACAAAGTTTGTTGCACATTTATTCAAACCAGTGAAATTTGGAAATGTTCAATATGCTTTAAAAAAATCAAAATAAATTGACGATTACGTTGCACTAACCGGTGTACTTTGGTTTCTAAGCACAGTATACCCACTACAAAAATGTAGACTACACCACTGGGCAGTGGAAGAAACAAGGGGTGTGCGTGGCATGGAGTGAACAGAGCAGGAAGAGTTGAGGGATGGGTGATAGGCAACACAGGAGCTTGGCAACAGGGCATGAGGAAACGGAACATGGCAGGCTGGGACAGAAACGTGACGGGGGGCCTGACTTTCTTGTGTTTGTCTACCAGGTTTATTGAGCATGCATCAGGATGAACTGTATTACAGTATTTTATGTGGGAGCTCTTTGGGTTAATGGTGTTGATGGTTTGAGACTCACTCAAACTTTATGTTTAGTCTGTAATTTTCACGTTTTATTTTGCTCATACGTAATCCCGCCTTGTTTTCCAGGAGTCCAGCCAAACGTTGCTCAGGTTCTGCTTCCCGTATGACATACAAAGGCGAGTGGGAAATGATAAAATAGCAGCTATAGTATCAGTTTTATTTTTGTCATACGTTCACTGTTCAATGCACTCATCTACTCAGGGCGGGGGATGGATTCATCGTGCAGAACTTTACTTTCGTCCTCACTGACCTTGAGGGATGCCAGCAGTTCGGCTTCTGTCGTCTCACCAGCAGCACTCGCAGCTGCCTTTGCATCCTCAGGTACCGTTATCATCTCTCCCGTCACACTTGCAGCCTCTTTCGTGACGAACTCGACTCCTCTCTGTTGGATACAGCTATCTTCCATGGTTCGAAGTATTTTACAAACTTCTCAACAACTTGGCGGATTACCTTGCCAAAGCGCAGGTGAGGACTGAACTTGACAAACCGCTAAGGTCCGTAGGAGCATTCCAACATAAACGATTTGTCTCTAACAGGTTAATGAGACGAAAGCGCTCCTGGCTGCGCTCTACAAACAGTCCATACCTCCGGCTGATGGGTCTGTCACTCTGCAGATGGTAATTCCCTCAATTATCCAGTCCCATCTAGGAGAAACAGTTGACTTTGTGTTGTTCTGTTAGTTACGGAAGCGTATTGCTGACACCTGGAGAAATTTTTTTGGGGGGCTTATGTAGTAATAATGTGATACGTATCACGTGATACTATCACATTGTTACGTGATACATATCACGTAATAACGTGATACGTATCAAGTAATTACGTGATACGTATCACGTTATTACGTGATATTATCAAGTAATTACGTGATACGTATCAATTAATAACGTGATGCGTATCACATAATTACTTGATAATATCACGTAATAACGTGATACGTATCACGTAATTACTTGATACGTATCACGTAATTACGTGATAATATCACGTAATAACGTGATATGTATCAAGTAATAACGTGATACGTATCACGTAATAACGTGATAATATCACGTAATAACGTGATACGTATCACATTATTACTTGATATTATCACGTAATAATGTGATATCTATCAAGTAACAACGTGATACATATCAAGTAACAACGTGATACGTATCACGTAATTACGTGATAATATCATGTAATTACTTGATAATATCACGTAATAACATGATACGTATCACGTAATTACTTGATACGTATCACGTTATTACTTGATACGTATCACGTTATTACTTGATACATATCACGTTATTACGTGATAATATCAAGTAATTACTTGATACGTATCACGTAATTACTTGATACGTATCATGTAATTACGTGATACGTATCAAGTAATAACGTGATACGTATGACGTTATTACTTGATACGTATCACGTAATTACTTGATAATATCACGTATATAACGTGATACGTATCACGTAATAATAATAATAATAATAATAATAAACTTTATTTGTATAGCACCTTCCTACAATGCCTTGCATTGACCAAGGTGCTTAACAGGATAAAAAGATGAATAAACTGGAACAATAAATCAATGAAAATAGAATAAGAAACAACAGCAATAAAAGAAGCAATGGAAATAAAAAATGCTACATACTAAAATAACACAAGTAATAAAAGTTACACGCTGAAAGCTTTTTTGAACAAGTGGAAATAAAAAGGCAATGGAAATTAAAAAATGTTACATATTAAAATACCAGAAGTAATAAAAGTTACACACTGGAAGCTTATTTGAGCAAGTGGAAATAAAAAGGCAATGGAAATAAAAAATGCTACATACTAAACTACCAAAAGTAATAAAAGTTACACACTGAAAGCTTTTTTACACACTGAAAGCTTTTTTGAACAAGTGGGTCTTCAGTCTGGTTTTGAACAGAGTCAGATCAGAGGTGGCACGCAGCTCAAGGGGGAGGCTGTTCCAGGCTTTTGGGCCGGCAACAGAAAATGACCGGTCTCCCCATTGTTTGTACCTTGAGCGAGGCACCTCCAGCAGGTGTTGACTGGCAGAGCGTAAATCTCTGCCGGGCTGATGGGCTTTCAAAAGTTCTGAGATGTACAGAGGAGCAAGTCCATTCAGAGCTTTGAAAACAAACAGGAGCAGCTTGAACTGTATCCTGAACTGAACCGGGAGCCAGTGTAGAGAGGACAGGACAGGAGTGATGTGTTCATATTTTCGTGTGTTGGTCAAAAGGCGCGCGGCAGAGTTCTGTACAAGCTGTAAACGGGAGATGGAGGATTGATTAATACCAACATACAAAGCATTACAATAGTCAAGTCTGGAGGTCACAAAGGCATGGATGGCCTTCTCCAGATCACCACGGCTGAGAAATGACTTGACTTTGGAGAGCAGTCGGAGCTGAAAGAAGCTGGTCTTGACAACAGAACTGATCTGTTTATCAAACTTTAAGTTGGAGTCAAGCTGCACTCCAAGATTTCTGACCACCGGGTTGAAGTGGGGGAGGGGGAAACCAACACTGGGACTGGGAAGGATGTTGCTGGTGTCACCAGGTGCACTAAATAAAATGCATTCAGTTTTATCTGTGTTTAGGTGGAGGAAGTTTTGAGAGAGCCAGTGCTTAATGTCATTTAAGCAGTTGACAAGAGTGTTTGAACTGGGTGAGGGGTTGGGAGTGACTGGCAGATAGATTTGTAAATCGTCTGCATACATGTGAAAAGACAGGTTATGACGTGCAATGATTGATCCTAATGGCAGCATGTAAAGAGAGAAGAGGACTGGCCCTAGAATAGATCCCTGTGGTACGCCAGAGGTCAGAGGGGTTGATGAAGAGGAGGACAGATCGCCTATCATGACAGAGAAAGTTCTCCCAGACAGGTAAGATTTGAACCACTCAAGCACAGCTCCCTGGAGGCCAACCTGCTGAGACAAGCGGTTGATTAGTACCTGATGGTCGACGGTGTCAAAAGCTGCTGAGAGGTCTAACATCACCAGCAGTGCAGGGTTTTTTGCATCCAGGGACAGAAGAATGTCATTCTGTACTTTGAGCAGTGCAGATTCAGTGCTGTGACGAGCTCGAAAACCTGACTGAAATTTTTCAAACAGGTTGTTGAGTTCTAGAAAAGATTGAAGTTGAATAAAAACAATCTTTTCTAGGACCTTTGATAGAAATGACAGATGTGAAACTGGTCTGAAATTAGAGAGAGCTGTAGGATCTAGGCCTGGTTTTTTGAGAAGAGGCCTGACCACAGCATGTTTGAAAGCAGATGGCACAAAACCTGAAGATAGACAGCTGTTAATAAATGACAAAACACAAGGACCAATTACATCAAAGGACTGTTTGAACATTTTAGAGGGAATGATGTCCAGAGAACAGTTAGTTGGTTTCATCTGCTGAACCACCTTGGTGAGGTGAGGGAGTGAAACCAGGTCAAATTGGTCAAAAACAGCTGTGGTTATTGCAGACGCACAAGACTGGATGGTGTTGGATGAACTGACAATGTTCTGCCTGATAGAGTCTATTTTGTTGACAAAATAGCTCTGAAAGTCATCGCAGGTAGACTGTGTGGCAGTTTTCAGAACATTGACAGATGGGTTGATAACAGACTGGAGTGTGCTGAAAAGCGTCCGCGGCCGGTTGGAGCTGGTGGAGATTAAATTGGAGAGGTACTGTGATTTGGCCTGCTTCACAGCATTATGATACTCACAGAGACAGTGATACGTATCAAGTAATTATGTGATACGTATCACGTAATAACGTGATACGTATCAAGTAATTTCGTGATACGTATCACGTAATTACTTGATAATATCACGTAATAACGTGATACGTATCACAAAATTACTTGATACGTATCACGAAATTACGTTATACGTATCACGTAATAACGTGATACGTATCACATTATTACTACATAAGCCCCCCCAAAAAATTTTCTCCAGGTGTCAGCAATACGCTTCCGTAATTAGTGGTATTGCGTGTTGTGTTTTTATATTTTTCTGAGGGAGAGCAGATTTTGGTCGGCACAGAGTTGTCCCATCCTTTTGGACACACAGAGGGACAAGAGGGGGTGAGTTCCACGGGAGAAGCAGATATCAGCCATAAACACAAACTAACCCCTGCTGGAAAACGTCGGCTACCTGAGCTCCTCGGCTTTACGTGTGGATTCAAACCTCGTGACTCACCTGCTCTGAAGGGATCATACATGTTTATGTCAAACTTAACCCATCTCTCATTGGCTAACTGTCATTTAAGTCTTTGCATTAATCTGTTCAAACACCATGAACAATGCAATGTTCGTTGTTAATATTGATGCTTAAATGTTTGTTTTATAACTCTATGTGGCTCCAACCCATACAGCCCAAACTTTTATTTTTGAGTTTTATTCCAAAATTTAAAAAAATGACTCACCATCAAATGCAACTCTGCATTGTGAAACTATTAATTTAACATTCAAATACATGCACCTACAAAAAACAAGACTTGACTGGCATGGTGACTTTATTGTTTACCAGTGTAACGGTGGGATTTGCAGTTCATTTACAATGGACTTAGGAAAACTGAACATAAACATTGGCCCTCATGCACGAAAATGTTCGTATTTTTATCCTAAATTTCTCCTACTTTTGTTCGTACGAAGTGTTCGTACGAACATGCCACGTCAGATCCAACAAAGTCTTCTATCGTCAGGAAATGTGTGTATATGAGCTGTGTAAATAATGATGAATCCCACCTGTTCTATTCACCTGCTCGTGCACGCGGGAGGTTATTTACATAATTCCCACCCCTCAAAACACCATATAAGGATATAGTTTCCTGCCACCGCGAGCAGGAAGTGTCCATTCATTCCGGCTTTTATGCGTCAGAAAACACACAAACGCGTTTGGCGAATTAAAATTGACTCGCCTTTGATCATAGTGTCAGCCCCGGATCTGAGCGCAGACCCACACAGAATACAGATGACATCAGTGAGCGCCCACAGTCAACAGGCAGTTTATATTAAAAATGACATGAAACAGCTGTATAAGCTGGTTTCGCTTTTTTCTCCCCTGTCTCTGCAGCGGCGCTGTGTGTGTGTGTGTGTGTGTGTGTCGACAGTGGCACGGGGTGGGGGGGCCGTGCCGACAGTTGCGCGTGGCGTGGTTGCGCGGGCGCGTTGCGTGGCACACGGTGGTCGACATGAGTTGCGCGGGGTGGGGGCGCGTGGCGTGGTTGCGCGGGCGCGTTGCGTGGCACACGGTGGTCGACATGAGTTGCGCGGGGTGGGGGCGCGTGGCGTGGTTGCGCGGGCGCGTTGCGTGGCACACGGTGGTCGACATGAGTTGCGCGGGGTGGGGGCGCGTGGCGTGGTTGCGCGGGCGCGTTGCGTGGCACACGGTGGTCGACATGAGTGGCGCGGGGGGTCACGCGCGGGTGGCGCAAGGTGGTGGACGTGGGGGGGGGTGTTGAAGCCGCTTTAATTAAACCAATATGTGTGGTTGCATTTAATTGTTTTTAAACTCAAAATATTTTCTAAATAACGAAATATAAAGTTATTAGTGGAGAAAAGGCCGTCTGGATGACAGCAGACTGACTGCTCGTAAAATATACGACAGGTCTGGACCACACGTAAATTTTGTTCGTATCTGAAAAAAATCCTAGGATACGAAAACATTGTTGGATGCCACAAATGATCCTAAATCACTCGTACGCACAGTATGAGAACAAATCTGTGCGTAAGAACGGTTCGTGCATGAGGGCCTTTGTTTCTAACAGTTGAAACAGAGTTGCATGTACAAGTAAAGTGTCTTTAATGGCTAGTATTAAGAAAACATGGCAAACACGCTATGAGAACAGATTTTTAATACCACGTGGAGATACAGTAATACAGTATATTGAATAAGTCTGCATTTGATGGTAGATTTGGTCTAGACCAGTGGTTCTCAAACTTTTTGGGTTCAGGGACCCCCTCATAATCTTCATGTTTATCAAATAAATTTCTTCAATTTGTCTCTTAAATGCAGTGGAAGTATTTGTATAACATACATACTTGAGACCTGTTCTTTAATAGAGTTAATACAACTTTTAAACATGAGGTATTTTTTTTATTCAAAACACAATTTTTAAGTTCAACTTCCAAAAACTACAGTGTTGATAAAAACAAACAGCATCAAAAACCACTTTAAAACTTTACCTATTAACTTAATGAACATAATACATGTATTATTACTTCTTCAAATTACAACAGAAAACTCTACATAAAACTGAACAGAATCATAACAGCAGTAGTCATACGAAGTAACAGGGCTTCATTTGTAAACTGAACGATGCTGGAATGCAAATAGTTGGAGGGGTCTGGGGCTCCACCCCCAGGAAATTTTGAAAAAGTAAATGTGATTTCCTGCATTTTGGTGTATTTTAACAGGTTATGTACATACACACACACATATATATATATAT
>JBBPBX010000604.1:56296-88487 GCA_038048925.1 Garcialebias charrua
TATATGTATATGTATATGTATATATATGTATATATATGTATATGTATATATATGTATATGTATATGTATATGTATATATATATGTATATGTATATGTATATATATATATGTATATGTATATGTATATATATATATGTATATGTATATGTATATATATGTATATGTATATATATATATGCAGGGTATCCGCGGGGTTGTAAAAGGTATTAAAAGGTAGTAAATGAAATTAACACAAATTAAGGCCATTAAAAAGTATTAAAAAGTAATAAACGTCATCTGACGAGGTATTAAATTTTTTTAAACCTACACAACTATATTTTTCCCTTTCTGTCGTCTAAAAAAAGGTCTGTGAATTTATTTATCTTTTCTAATTTTATGTTCCAAGTAGGACCTTAGCTAAAACAAAGACGTCATATCGTCAGTCAGTGTGCGCGCGCACCTACAGCTGGCCGAGGCTGATCATGTCTGTAAAAAGAAACAGGAAAGAGGAGCGCGACTTTATCTTTCTTCCGACATTTAACAAGAAATTTACCTAAACAATTGCTTGTTAGCTCGAAATTATAGCAAAAGGTGTGTCTCAGTCTAACGTTTTCTTAATAAATGTACTTTAATGGTTAAATCGGCTTTATTTTAAAAAAAAAAGTGTCGCTGCCTGTGTGCACCGTGATCGCTCAGCTGTGAAAACAGGAAAAAGGAGCGCGGCTCGTTTCGCCGTCATTTAACAAGAAAAGTACCTAAACAATTCTTTGTTAGCTCGAAATTATAGCAAAAGGTGTGTCTCAGTCTAACGTTTTATTAATAAATGCACTTTAATGGTCAAATTAGCTGCATTTCGCCGGGGCGGTGCAGCTGGCTGTTGGATTAAAGCAGTGAGCAGAGAGGTGGGGAGAGTATGGCAGGCCGATTGGGTCATTAATAGCTAGTGAAGATTCTCAGTCATCCAGGACATGGTGAATTCTAAAAAGTGCAATAAAAAAACAAAGTATAGTATAATAGTATAATAAATAGTATAATAAATAAAGTCCAGTTGTTTTTGTCTTGAACTTTTTTTAATTTGTCATTAAAGGCACGTTTTCCTATTACATGATACAACAGCCAACAGCATGCCATACACTATTACTACTATGGGGCCATCAGTTGGTTTTTTTTCAGTCAGAATGAATAGAAACGGTCATATTTCAGTCAAATGGTTTATAAATATGGGAAAAAATCTATAAATATGTCACTTCGTCCTATAAGTTGCAAGGCATGTAAATTATGCAAAAAACTGCAATTTACAGGATGAAAAATACAGTAGTTATCATTTTTCTCCCTCTCTTTTTGAATTATGCATGTGTTCAGTGTTGAATTATTTTAACTAAACTGTTCTGTTTTCAAGTTTACAGTTTTTTGTTTGCCATTAGAGATATGTTATGTGTGGGAACAATTAAACTTTTTCTCTTGGGTTAGATTTAAATAACAAGTAGGTCAGTGCTTTTATTGAGGCAAGAAGCAAATTGATGTACTGTATCCAGTAATTGTTATAAAACTACATTTACTACCAAAGTTTAGGAAGAAAATGACAGTAATCTTATCACTTTACAATTAGTTGCATGGAACTGAAATACAACAGGTTGCCGCTACGGTTACAGCTCGGTGCCGTGATGGTATTAAAAAATATTTTGATGGTATTAAAAAGGTATTAAAAGGTATTAAATTCAACTCTAGAATTTCTGCATATACCCTGGTATATATATATATATATATATGTATGTATATATATATGTAATATATATATGTATATATATATATATATATATATATGTATATATATATACATATACATGTTTGTGTATGTTTTTATTAATTTTTTTATTTAAGGACCCCTACGCACAGACTCACGGACCCCCGAGGGTCCGGGGACCTTAGTTTGAGAACCTCTGGTCTAAATATCTAAATTGGAATGAAATCTAACATTTTTATTGCATTCGTAAAGAAACTATCCATGTTGTAGAACAACCGTTTTTTTTACATCCGTGTCAAACTCTGACTTTTGTTTTAATTTCTTTGAACAGATTCCATATTTCATCGCTCCAGATCCAGGAAGTCTTCCTTCCATCCCTGAAAATGTGAGCATGCTCGGTTACACTATCGTTAGAATTGTTTTCTTCCACTTTTAACATTTTGAATGAAACAAACTAATCTTTATGCGTTTGTTGGTTTTCCAGAGGAACCTAACGGAGATGATTGTGGCAGTAGATGTTGGGAACCTTCTTCAGCTTTATGCCAGCATGCTGTTCGAGAGACGCATCCTCATCTTTGCCAGCAAGCTGAGCACTGTAAGAAACTAATCTTAGTTTGCCATTTTTGTAGTTTAATATTTTTACCTGTGTGCAGAACCAAGACTTACATTTGGCAAGTCCACTTTCTTATTTTTTCAATCCCATTTGAGGCTTTTATGAATTCATCGTTCACAGAATGAAGCTGTAAAAAACAAACGTCATCTGATGTCTGCCATGTGTGCGTGTGTGTTGTGTTAAAAGCTGTTCTCTGTTTGTGTAGCTGACATCTTGCGTGCATGCGTTCAGTGCTGTGTTGTATCCAATGTACTGGCAACACATCTTCATACCTGTTCTGCCTCCACACCTGCTGGACTACTGCTGGTGAGGTCCAATCAATAATCAATCAGTCTTCCATCTAAAAATCATCTCAGTGTTCTGAAATGGCGCTTCCCCCTTTTTTCCTTGTGGTCACAGTGCTCCGATGCCTTATCTAATTGGGGTCCACACCAGTCTCTCTGAGGTAAAACGCTAACTGACGCCCCCCGTATCCCACCTGTTGTATGAATTCATCAGGTTTGTCTGAACACGCTGACAACTGATGGATCTATGTCTGTGTCTGTCAACTAGAGGGTGAAGAGTCGTGGCCTGGAGGAAGTGGTTATTCTTAACGTGGACACAAATACACTCGAAACTCCCTTCGATGACCTTAAAAGGATACCTTCAGACGTGGTAAAGATATTCTCTGTGTAATAAGCTGCATGAGTTAAAAGATAAAATGAAGCTGGATTTGAA
The DNA here is from genome assembly GCA_038048925.1 of Garcialebias charrua. NCBI lineage: Eukaryota > Metazoa > Chordata > Actinopteri > Cyprinodontiformes > Rivulidae > Garcialebias > Garcialebias charrua. The sequence continues at coordinate 59,350 of JBBPBX010000604.1, forward strand.
TAACAAATTAAACCCGATACTTGTTTAATGTATATTTCCCCGTCTAAAGATTTGCCCCCCACCTAAGGGGTTGAGGTGTAGAGGAGTTTAGGTATCTGGGCGTTTTGTTCGTGAGTGAAGTTGGGATGGGACGGGAGATGGACCGACAGATTGCAGCCTCATCCTCAATAATGAGGGCGTTGCTTCAGTCAGTCGCGGTGAAGAAAGAGCTGAGCCGAAATAGGCAAAGCTCTCGATTTACTGCTCTGTCTACGTTCTAACTCTCACCTATCATCGGGAAGTTTGGATCATGACTGAAAGAATGAAATCCTGTTCAATCTATTTTGCATCAAAAGATGAAACGGGACCATTATTGTTCCACATATAATTTATTGTATTGATATCTGGGGTAAAGCATGTAAAATATTCACGGAACCTGGTTTTTTTTTTTTTGTTACAGAAAAGAGCTATAATAAGATTTACCAGAACAAATTATTGTCACCCACCAAGCACATTATTTCACCAATTGAAATTGTTAAAGTTCAATGACTTGGTGGATTATAATATTTTATCACTTATGTTTAGAGCTCATAAAAAGGAATTGCCGTTTAATATCCAAATACTTTTTGTTAAACGTCAAAGCTGTTATAATCCAAAGGGAACAGATGTTTTTGTTAAACCTAAATATAGAACCAGGTCGAGGGGTCGGTCAACCTCAATTCAGGGAATTGGTTTGTGGAATAATTTGGATACTGTATTTAAAAACGCTAAATCATTATTGACATTTAAGAATTTGATCAAAACCAATTTATTACAAAAAATATATATGAATTAGTTTTTCACGGTTATTTTGTAATTCGTTAATTATATTGAGTTTTTTTATTTTTTTATTCTGTAACTTGTTGATGATTTTTTTGTTTGAATTGACTGTATGATAATTGGGGCAGATATGATAAGATTTACTCTTCTTTCTGTCACCCTTCATTTTATATCTTAATATTTTATGGTCACATTTGTGATTGCTTTTCTTTTGTTGTATTTTAAAATGAACAAATTTAATAAAAAATAAATAAAATTAAAAAATTGTTATTATTTGTCCAGACGTCCAGACTGAAGGTCTGCTTGAAGCGTCAGGCGGTGTCACCGGGCTGCGGTGTGTCCTGGGCTTTCCTGAAGGCTCAAGCTCTTCTTTTTGGAGGATACAGGGATGCTCTGCAGAACAACAAGGTCTGACATTCACAGAACTTTCTGTATTAAAATACATTTTGTGTGCGTAGAAATTCAAAGCAATTTTGTTTCTGCTGTTGATGTGCCCATGTTTCAATAATAATAATAATAATAATAATAATATTATTATTATTATTATAAACAACTGTCTTTACAGGAGGGTGAAATACAATTTTATGAAGAACTTTTTCTAAATCACAAATCTCCCAGCATGAAGCAGTTCCTGCAATGCGCCGTTCATTTACAGTTCTTCAAACAGGTAACAGTGCCCTCTGCTGGACACTTATGGCACTGCAACTGGGGGTCATCTTTGAGAAAGAAAAATGTTGAAATTGGTTGAACTGTTACAGCTGGATAATAATAATATTCCTAGACTTTTTTTTAAAGATTGATAAAATTTCAGTTTTGTTTATGTTTGTCTGCTTTAGTTTATTGATGGTCGTCTGGATATTCTGAACAACGGAAAGGAACCAGATGATCTGTTTGAGGAAGAGATAATAAAATGTGAGACAAAAGCAGGTGTGTATTTGTTTGTACTTGTATGGGGGGCTGTTTGTAAAGTTGCAGAGTCAAAATTTAACTGCAATATTTTGGTTTATTTAGCCTTTCATAAGAAAATGATTTTTTTTCAAAGTCATATTTTTACCATGTGATTCATACATTTATAAATGTCATAGTTCCAAACTAAATACTTTAGTTTCCAAACTAAAAACTTGCACGGTAGACATTTAGTTAGCAAGCTAAATATTTAGTTTACAAACTAAATGTTTATGTCTAAGCCAAATGTATAATTTACAAACAAAATTGTGTAACTTGCAAGTTAAATATTTAGTTAGTAAAATATTCAACTTGCAAGCTAAATATTTATTTTCAAAACTAAACATTTGTTTTTCCAAACTAGGCGTATATTTATTGTCCAAGCTAAATATTTAGTTTAGGAATTAGCTTAGAAGTTAAATGTTTAGTTTGGAAATTAAATATTTAGTTTGGAAATTAAATATTTAATTCACACCTAAACATCAACTAAATATTTAACTTGCAAGTTAATATTGAGTTTGTAAATTAAACATCATCTTGGACATAAACATTTAGTTTGTAAACTAAATATTTACTGTGGAGCTAAATAGCTACCTTGCTAACTAAATATTTTACTTGTAAGTTAAGTATTTAGTTTGTAAACTAAATATTTAGCTTGTAAATTAAATATTTAGTTTGGAACTATGACATTCATAAATGTATGAATAACATGAAAATATGACTTTGAAAAATATATACAGGTGGTCCCCGACTTACGAGCACATCGACATACGAGGTTCCGGACTTACGAGCTGACTTAAGGCCGAGATACAGTGAAGCAGACTCCGTATACGCGCGTATATGCCCGTATACGCGCGTATACGGAGCCTCTGCTACAGCTCGGCTGATGTTCTCGCGTAGATTCTCGTGTTTTCGCTCCAAATTCTACGTCATTTCCTCCGTACCGTCACTTCCGATCGTCACTTCCGGTAGTTTTTCGCTCCAAACACTCGCGTTCTCCTTGTTGTAATATGAGCAGCTGAGCACGGAGTGCTTTTCCTGCAGCCCACAGCCCACCACAGCCCACCAGGGAATATATAAAACATCGCGCACCCAGGTAGGACCTGAATTCATTCATTTCATTCATCGAGTGAACGGAGGAAGAAGCGGTTACTTGACTTTAGGCAAAAAAACAAAAGAAAAGGCCCGATCAGCGATAAAAAAGAGGAATTTATTTCATTTGTGTAACATACAAAACAGTCCGGAGCCGGGGAAGTTTAGGTCAGACACCGCGCATCGCGTATGCGAATCGCGTATGCGTAGTAAAAAAATACCTTTGCGCGTACTTGCCCTGAGGGGCTACGCGGGGCTACGCTGCGTACGGGGCATACGTACGCTGCGTATTGGCGTATCGTGAGGACGCGCGAGTGTATCTCGCCCTTAACGAACAGTAAAGTTGTACAGAACATACAGAAAATACAGCACTGGTATGTGTTTTTAGATGAAAGTGTGTTAGCTAACAGTTTGTAAACAAGTTTCTGAGCATGTTTATGAACTAGTATGTACGTTTGTGTTGAAAAACGAGTGTTCGTAGTAGCGCTAGCATAAATTTTCCGACTTACGACCGAAAATCCGGACTTACGAGCAACACGTGTTTCGTGATCCGACATACGAGATTTCGTCTTACGAGCACCTCGCAGGAACGGAACTCGCTCGTAAGTCGGGGACCACCTGTATATATTTTCTTCTGAAAGGCATATACCCGGTACCAAAATATTGCTGTTAATTTTTTATTGTAACTTTACAAACGGCACCCTATTTTCTTGTACAGGTTTTTATTGCTAATTGAACTCATGTTCTCTTGTTTTGTATTTCTCACTCAGGAAGAAGCAAATCTTATCAGCAGTTGGTCGGTAATTTAAAGGTAAATTTGCTTGTGGCAGATTATTTGTGTGTGTGTTTTAAACCCTTTGCGCTGAGAAATCCAACATGATTGCATTTGTTTGTTTGACAGAAAGGGGGCGGAGCTCTAATCCTCAACATGAAGACCAAAGCAAATATGAGAGTGAGCACAGACGGATTTAGTTTCACTGGGAGGGGTGGGATGAGTCTTGTGCTGCATTTGTGGGTTCTGTCAATAACACGTTCACCAATCTTCCCAACAGACTAAAGGCCTCACCAAGTCAGGTTTAAAAAACATGCTGATTCATAAGGTAGGCTCACGTGTGTCTGTGGGCTGACACATTTAGTTGTTATAAGTTCAGCTGTGCTTTTATGACGATCATGTGTATATTATAGGGCCACAATGAAGATCAAATACTTCAGCGAGGTGGGTCGATGTCACATCGGCGTGCCCAGTCTGACAGCTTGCAGAGCCGCCTGCCAATCACTCAACATTTTGGGAAGGTGAGATTCCACCTATTGGGCCACCAAGTGCAAATCTCTATAAAACAAAGAGTCTGATTAAACAGTTAAAAAGACCGTAATACAGACTAATGTCATCTTCTTGTCAGTCACGACCCCGCCGGCCAACTTTCAAACGCAAAGACAAAGAAAACGCAAAGGACACGGATGTTGAGTGGGAAAGGTGAGGACCACTGAGCTTTGCACATTTAGCTTTAAACTTCAAATGCACTCTGGGATACTTTTATATTACTTGAACATTTTACTTTTTTTCCTCCACTGTATGTATTTCTCATCTTCAGGCACTGAATGGCATTTAAAAAAAAATTTGTGGTGAGAAAAAGTTGTGAACCAACAACTGGATTCAGACATTTATCAGCCCATTTCATATACAGTACCGGTAATTGTTTTTAAATGCAGTCTTAGCATTCATAACTTCAAAAAAGTTCAAGGCAAAAGCAACTGGACTTTATCAGAATCAGAATTAGCTTTATTGTCACTGCACAGTTAAGTACTGCAAGATTACGTTCCGTACAGCTGTCCCAAAGATGGACGGAAGTGTACAGAGGCTGCAGCTTCTAAGAAGCGCTGCCCTTATTGCTTAGATAGAAAAAAGGAAGACACATAAGTCAAAAAAGTCAAAGTCAACTTTATTGTCAGATCTGCAATATGTACAGTGCAGGACATACACAGGACCGAAATTGCGTATAAGGAGAGATGATGGAGAGATGATGGAGATGTGAAAAGTCACATATGTTTTTCACTTATTGAAGTAAAAGTTATAACTCATTTTATCATGTGTGTGTGTTAAAGAGTTGTTTTGTCTGGATCAGAGTGCTGCAAGAGGCTGCTGCAGTTTTCTGACCTTGCCTATGTCTGATAACATATATAAAAAGATGCTCTTTTAGGCTCTCTCTGAGCAGACTTGGGACGGAGCGTCATGTAACATTTCAATGCTTGTATTTCAACACTGCTCCATCTTGCAAGATTAAAACCTGGGATTAAGAAAATATCTACCTCTCCTGTGTGGCACATTTATTTAAAGAGCTATTACAAGGATAATAATAAATTATCCTAACAAGAGAGGTATTAAAAAAAAATCTCCCACACCGTGTCCTTGACAGGGCACGGTTTAGGTATCACAATTACCACAGCAAGCAATGTAGATGGACACAATACTGTACATGCATGGACGACGAGAGGGTGCGATTTGTCCATGAGCACTTCCAGATAGTTTCCATAGTCCTGATAAGATGTTACAGTGTCTTTCAGCCAGTGCGAGTTTCTATAGTCCTGATAAGATGTTACAGTGTATCTCAGCCAGTACGAGTATCCATAGTCCTGATAAGATGTTACAGTGTCTCTCAGCCAGTACGAGTTTCTATAGTCCTGATAAGATGTTACAGTGTATCTCAGCCAGTGCGAGTTTCTATAGTCCTGATAAGATGTTACAGTGTATCTCAGCCAGTACGAGTATCCATAGTCCTGATAAGATGTTACAGTGTCTCTCAGCCAGTACGAGTTTCTATAGTCCTGATAAGATGTTACAGTGTATCTCAGCCAGTACGAGTATCCATAGTCCTGATAAGATGTTACAATGTCTCTCAGCCAGTACGAGTTTCCATAGTCCTGATAAGATGTTACAGTGTCTCTCAGCCAGTACGAGTTTCCATAGTCCTGATAAGATGTTACAGTGTCTCTCAGCCAGTACGAGTTTCCATAGTCCTGATAAGATGTTACAGTGTCTCTCAGCCAGTACGAGTTTCCATAGTCCTGATAAGATGTTACAGTGTCTCTCAGCCAGTACGAGTTTCCATAGTCCTGATAAGATGTTACAGTGTCTCTCAGCCAGTACGAGTTTCCATAGTCCTGATAAGATGTTACAGTGTCTCTCAGCCAGTACGAGTTTCCATAGTCCTGATAAGATGTTACAGTGTCTCTCAGCCAGTACGAGTTTCTATAGTCCTGATAAGATGTTACAGTGTATCTCAGCCAGTACGAGTATCCATAGTCCTGATAAGATGTTACAGTGTCTCTCAGCCAGTACGAGTTTCCATAGTCCTGATAAGATGTTACAGTGTATCTCAGCCAGTACGAGTATCCATAGTCCTGATAAGATGTTACAGTGTCTTTCAGCCAGTATGAGTTTCTATAGTCCTGATAAGATGTTACAGTGTATCTCAGCCAGTACGAGTATCCATAGTCCTGATAAGATGTTACAGTGTCTTTCAGCCAGTACGAGTTTCTTTAGTCCTGATAAGATGTTACAGTGTCTCTCAGATGGTACAAGTATCCATAGTCCTGATGAGATGCTACAGTGTCTCTCAGCCAGTACAGCTCTAAGCGGTCCGATAAATTTGCAGGGGTGGGGGTGTTGGGCAAGGTGGACAGAGCAGAGCTTCTTTATTTACATATCCACCAGGAGCAATTTGAGACAAGTTGACCTTCCAAGGGTGAGCGGAGAGGCTAGATTCAGATAAACAATTGTTTGGGCAGGCAGACTCAGGTTCCTGTCTGCCTTCAGTTATGCTGGAATTCTCATTGGCGACTTCAAACAGACAGACTTGTGGACATTCCGCCGGTCCGTGCTTCTTTAGCTGTTCTCCGGGGTCGAATCTATCATGACGGTGAGTTCCAGGGAGCTCGTAAAACATATTAGTCAGAGCTCTAGCCACAAATTAATCCTTCACATGAGATTAGCAGCTTCACCATGGTCGAAACTGCTGCCAATGTCTTCCTAATTTGTTGATATCCTAGGTATCCACCAATCCAAAAAGCAGAAGCCCTGTTATCATAAATCCAATTATGGACACGTTTTATCCATGATATATCTAGCTGCGTGCGTCCGCTCAGGCATGAGGACCCTCCAGCACCCTGTCTCTTGAAAAAAAAAGTTATCAATTGCATTGAGAGACCAGCTGACCAGATCCATGATAATAATTTACAATTCAAAAGATCTGTAAAAGAGAGGCTCTGATACTCAAGGATAAAGAGCAAAAGCTGAAGGAAGGCAGGAGAAGGCAGAAAAGCATCCACCTTGTTCGAGGGCAAGTGAGAAAAAAAAATTGTTTGTTACATGTTTTGCTTCTCATCCAAGGAGCTTTCTCAATTCAAAGAACAGAGAGTTTGGGGTTTGAGTTAGAAAGCTGAGGTAAGCTAGATGCATAAGCAGAGATTGTACTCCTCACAATAGAGGTTTGTTAGGGTCTTGTTAGTTTGACTCACAGTGGAGCCACTCTGGTGACAAGGATGAAATTCCTGATAGATGTGAAAATGACTGTATCAGACATAAAGCTGCATTATGTTTTAGAACGTTGAAATCTGAGACCTCCTCCTCTGTTTAAAGATGGTTTCTCTCGTTTTACAGAAACAGCTTCCTTCACCCAGTGCTTCATTTGAACCAGATCCTGCCGGAACAAAATCCGGGAACTCTCTCATTTTGACCGGATGCATTCCGGTGTCGTGCTAAAAATGGATTGGCGCCACGAGAGTGCACACGAGAGGACTCGTTATTTCAGTTCTTCGAATTTTAACAAGATTAACACATAAAAATAACTGTTTGCTTGCTTGAGATTATAGCAAAGGTGTGTCTCCGTTTAACTTTTTTCTTAATAAATGCACTTCAATGGTCAAAAAAAGCTTCATTTTGCCTGCTTGTTAAATTACAAGCCATAACCGATTTTTGTCAGTTCATAATCTCTTTGGCAGGCAAGCAAAATGAAGCTTTTTCTTACCATTATAATGCATTTATTAAGGAAAGGGTAAACAGAGACACACCTTTGCTTTAATCTTGAGCAAACAAACAATTATTTTTAGGTGCTAATCTTGTTAAGCTTCGAAGAACTGAAACAGTGAGTGTGCGCCAATCAATTTTTGGCAGACCGTCACTTTTTGGCACAACACCGGCATCGATCAGTTTACAAATTAAGCCCTGCCTCCAACCCCCCTCTCAAACCATCTGTCTTCTCGGTCCAAAACGTGAACAATTTGGTCCTCAAATGAGTGTTCCTTCTCCTTGAGGTGTTTACCACTGAGTCCAGTTTTTTTTTTTTTTTTGTCTTGAACATTTTGTTACCATGTCCTAGATGACTGAGTTTTCACCAGCACTTAGCATTCATAGTTTGAGCCTACATACTCCACTTTAAACTTTAACTGTAATGTGTCAGGAAATTGGTAAGTATATGGTTCTATTAAGTTTGAAGAGTTTCCTGGACGCCTCCCTGGTGAGGTGTTCCGGGCATGTCCCACCGGGAGGAGACCCAGAGGAAGACCCAGGATACGCTGGAGGGACTATGTTTCTCGGCTGGCCTGGGAACGCCTTGGGATTCCCCCAGAGGAGCTGCTCCAAGTGGCTGGGGAGAGGGAAGTCTGGGCCTCCCTACTTAGGCTGCTACCCCCGCGACCCGACCCCGGATAAGCGGAAGAAAATGGATGGATGGAAGTTTGAAGAAAGAAAATCCCCGGCTGTTTTCAGGCTTTTATGAGATTGAGTTAACGTACTGTATAACTATAACTTGATCAGCATCAGTTTGTGGGTAGTTTATTTATTGTGTACCGTCGAGAGGCACATGTCCATGTGCAGAAGAAGGCACGGTTTAGTCCGGGAGGTGTCAAAGAGCACACACTGATCCACAAAATCTTTGCATTGTTGATAGAAACTGTCCAAAAATAAATAAATGCGGCCAGATCAACAGCACCGCGACACAAAGCCAAGACCGCTGTTGCATTTGTTTAAGGCTTGACGTACGAGACATCAGTTTTATTTCATGTTTTATTCCTAAAAGAATCAATGCTCTCACTGTTTTTATACATGATGTAGTGAGTATTTATTACAAAGTAAATGTCTATTGAGGTTTGTTATGTCCAAGAAATTCTAACATGAGACTTGCCCAAGTGACAAAAACGCAACTTCTGTTACAAAATGTATGTGCAAAAAAGAAACCTATTTATTCTTTCTTGGCATGGTGACACACTTGGTAGAGCTGTTGCCGCTCAGCGTCGCCGGTTCAGATCCCAGATCTTTCTGGGTGGAGTTTGCATGTTCTCTCGGTGCATGCGTCGATTCTCTCTGGTCTCCTCCCACAGATTAAAAACATGCATGTTAGGCTGACTGGTAACTCTAAATTGTCTCTAGGTGTGAGTGAGAGAGTGAATGGTTGTTTGTCTCTGTGTCCCTGTGATGGACTGGAGACCTGTCCAGGTTGTCCCCTGCCTCTCGAACAGTGACTGCTGGACATGGGCACCAGTGACCCCCCCGTGACCAAGCTTTGCACCAACTTATCTCTGTATTTCCTTGGAAATGTGGTATAATACTGATGTAGTTTAATGGAAATTTCAACTTCAGTTAAACCAGACATTAAAATCAAATCACAGCTACAACTTTAAATCCATGCAGCATGTTGCATAGATGCAGACGATGCAGCGTAAACAACCTTTAAATGTCTTTTTACATGAATTTTATTGGTCCTAATAGTTCTGTATTTGTTCGGTACCAGACCTGTGTCCATGTCCGTGGACGAGCCAGACTCCGAGCTCCAGAAGGATGACGAAGATGAAGAGGGTGACGAGTCCCCCCTGTGCGACTCAGAAGAGATGGATCTTCTTGGGGAGATCTTTGACACACTCAGCGCACGCAGCTCCCACGATCGAGGCGTGCTGTACGGCACTCGCAGCTTGGATTTGTTTGGACCAGACAGCCACGACTTTATCACAAAGGTAAGGCGAACACTTGAACACAGGTAGAAATGAAAGTCTCCTTTCTGATTAATCTGTGTTCACCAGTGCCGACCAGCCAACCCCAGCCAGGAGAGCCTATCTCTGTCCATCAGTGGCAGCGGCAGTCTGCACAGCTGGAATCTGGAAACCACCGAGGAGCTGTCAGATTTGACGGAGGACTCTGATTTTCTGTGCCTGGACACCAGCTTGCCAGAGGAAGAGCGGGCGGACAATCTGCCTGTGGCATGTGAAATGATGGAGGGACACACGGAGGACAGAGAGAAACAGAAAGAAAAGAATGCAGCAATAAACAGGAAGCAGGTCGAAGAAGAAACGCACAACAGAAATAACATTCAGGAAGTGAAGTTAGAAGAAGAGAAGAGACAGAAAGACCCCGGGGAGGACGGTGTAAATGGAACGACAGAAGCAAAAGAAAATGAAGGGTTCAAAGAGAAAAAGAAAGACGACAATGGTTGGAGTGAGGAGGAGGAAGAGGAGGGACAAGAGAGAGGAATAAACAAAATACAAGAAAGTGTGACTAAGGACGAGGGGAATGTGATAAACGAGAAGAAGAGTAATGGACCTAAAGAGCTTTTAGACATATTATGCATAAAACTGAATTCTGTGGAAGAACAAACTGAACAGATCCATGCTGAGGACCAGAAACCTGCAGACAGTCGGGAGAAAACCAGAGGAATTCCTCCGAAGAACGAAAATCAAGCGGTCCCACCGACGTTCTCTCCTCCCAAAGTCACGTCTGCTGCAGAACGTTTCCGGTCTCAGGCGTCCACTCAGGGTTTCCAGATAAGGTCCGTACCGAATGTTTCGGCTGAGTCTGCGTTTCGCTGCAGGGAGAAAACGCAAACTCACCCGCCGGGTGACTCGGACTCGAACAAGAACACCGAGACACCCGAGGAGGAAGAGCTCCCGCCGCTCAAAGTGTCTGAGCTGAAGAAACGATTTGAAGCATGAAAGAAAAGGCTGGCGATGCGTATAAAGGTTTGCTATTGTGAGGAGATAAAACAAATAAACTTGCATTTCCCAAGACGAGCTGTGAGGTCATCAGCTGCTGCTGAACATATAAAAACTGTCAGTTTGATTTAAAAAAAAGACCAAAACATCTTGAACTAGTGGATCATTTTAGAGTCAAAATAACACAAACGGAGAAATTATGCATCTGTGGAACGGTTTCATTTTGCATGGCAGCAGGAACAATCGAGTCATCACCACATATGCATATAAAAGTGACTCATTTTTAACTGGTTAACCGCCATGCTAAAGGCAAAGCGATCATGTTTTTGCCCATGTCTGTATGAGCGTATACAGTTGGACTGTATGGACTCATTAAATGGATTTTAATAAAACTGTTCAGAAAGTAACAATTGGATGGACATTGTCAACCCAGTTCAAGATGGCCACCACAGCAAAGCAGGGAGTACCTGTAATAACTTTACAAAAATGGCTGTAACTAAGGCCCTGTACACACAAACTATTCAGTAAAACCGAATAGTTTATAATGCGGTTTGGCCTTTCATCCACACGTGAATGTAACTATAAACGAATAATTTAAAAAAAACTCCGACCAAAGTGGAGATTTGAGAATTCTCTGCTTTCGGGTTTGCGTGTGGACTTTCAGAACCGGAGATTTGCGTATTTCTGCGCGCTAACGTCACATAATGCTCTAAAAAAAAAAAGCGCTAAAATGTCAACATACCTGCTCTGACATGATTCCCAGTCGGACATGATTCCCAGTCGACATTTTCCTGCATTTTATTAACCTTGTACTCCAACACGGTATTTAATAGTAGTTCAACCTCGCGGTCTGTCCACACAAACGAACGGGGAAAAAAAAGAAATAACAGGAAGTTGTTGCTTTGAAGGGTTGTGACTGCACTACACTGCCACCTATGGGTTCGGCATATTCTTTACAACGTTCTGTGGTGAAAATAAACGGGGACATGTAGACAAACATTTTAAATATCCGAACATGTATGTACGGATATATTTTTTTGCGCAGATATTCGTTTTTCAAACACCAGGCTACGTGTGTACAGGGCCTCAGTCAGTTTTAACAATATTGAGCTAAGCTTTGGTGTAATAATGGTTGGCAGTCATCCACAACTCATGTTCCAAGTGCTGCCAGATAACATCGCACAAAACACTGCAATATTTCATGAATGCAAGGAATGCGACCTTTCCATCAATAAGTTTAACTCTTGATGCTTATACGACATGGTCTAAAACACTGGTGTGAACAACTTCAGAGAATGGTTGGCCTTTTATTGAGGACATTTTTTTTCACATTTCATATTTTTTTATGACAGAAAAATCTAAATTTAAAACCACGGAGATCACAGACCTGTCTGAAACCATTAAAGCACCTTTCTCGTACTGGATCAATTACATTCCTGAAATAAATAAGATTTTGTGGGAATGTTGCTCTTCTGGTTCTTCCCTACAAAGATGACGCACTTTGAAAAAATTGTGTGAACGTTTTTGAAGCATTCACTCTGTTGCGATCCATTTTTCTTTCATATGTTTTTCAGCATCGTTCTCGTTCTAAATATTTTGTGATATTTCAACAAATCATTTATCAAAACGTTCAGCTCTTTCAGGAGAAAGGTGCTGTGACTTTTGGTATTGGCGCAACTTTAGCTTTTTGAAATATTTAGCCTTTTCTGCCACTTTTTTCCTCAGACGATGAACTGAGCTAATTTTACATCCTTTCACATTTTGTTCGGCTTCAACTTCTTTCAGCTTCCTTGTGCACATTTAAACTTTTACAGCTACTTTCAGCAAATTTCAGCTGTTTTGTGCTCCTTTCTTCAGCCAACTAAATTTCTGTACTTCTTCCAATTTCAGCTCATTTATACTCCTTTCAGCTTATTTATGCAAGTTTAAGTTTTTTCTGCTATTTCGGCTACCATTTAGACATTTTTATGCTAATTTTAGCTTTTTCAGGTAAATCCACATTCTTTGCACTCATTTCAACTTTTGACATCCTAATTCAGCAAAAATGTGCTATCAACTTCATTCTGGTAATTTAAGCTTCTGCCTTTTTTAAAAGCAACATTTCAGCTGTTCTTGGCTTACTGTAACTATTTTTATTTTTTCTAATTTTCCCTTCTTTTTTTTGCTAAATTCTTCCTCCAGCCAAACTGGGCAAACATGTTCTGCTTTCTTATGCTAATTTAAGCTTGTTCTACCTTTTCATCTACTTTTTAGCATGTGTAGTTCATTTCAGCTTTTTTCAGAAAATTTCAATTTTTGTGGTAAATTTTACTACTTTAAGCCTAATGAACTTATTTCTGCTAATTTCAGCTTGTTATGCTCCTTTCAGCTTTTTTCCTGCTAGTTAAAGCTTGTTCTGCTATTTCAGCACCTATTTAGCCATTTGTGTTGAATTAGTTTTATTTTTTTAGCTAATTCCACATTTTGAGCTAATTTCAGCTCCATCCACTTCCTTCGTTTAAGCTTTGAAAAGTAGCCTTTTAAGCTATTTTTTGCTAAATTCAGTATGTATATGTATATATTTAGGTGATTTTCTAATTTGTGCTCATTTCTGCAAATGTTTGTTCATTCTGCTTTCTTCTATTAACTTGGGCTTGTTCTTCCATTTCAGCATGTTTAAGCTAATTTCAGCTGTTTTTCAGCAAGCTATTCTGCAGCATTCACATTGCATTTTCACAGAAAACACAATTTCTCTAGTTAGTTGTCTCAAGATATGAAGCAAGTTTACTAAACTACAATTGTTATTTTTATTTCAACACTGCAGCTAAAGTTAAAAGAAACAGTAAAGTTAAAAGAAAAAGGAGCAGTTCCTTATGTACACATTGATGCATTTTAATCCCAGCTCATCTTGTGCTCTAGTAATACAGATGATTTCTTCTACAAAATTGAACCTTAAACTTGATTCCTAAAAAAAAGTGCCTCACAGTTGGTGTTCTTATTCCTTGTTCATAAATGGACGCACAAATACTTACTCTAAACATATACAATACAGTGATAAAACCTCCCAAAATGTGTATAAATACATGTTCCACTTTGGCTCATGTTTGTGTGGTTAAAAAAATGAAGTGGAATATTTAAACAGCAGTGAGCAAACCTTTCATATCTGATTGATCAGTCCGTTTTGTTGCCACTGATGATGTAAGAAGTAACATTAGAAAAAAAAACATCTGAAAACTCCTGATGGAAACATTAAAAGTTCTCCATTCACGCAAACTTCACAAAGCAGCAAAGTTTCGGCTCTTAAATGAGGCGCTCTGATTTGGGTATAGGTAGAGGCAGGTCGGGCCTTTCAGGTCCGGCTGCTCTCGTCTGTTTCTTCTCCTCCGCACTGGGCCGGTACGTTCCCTCATTCCCCCTCTTCTTCCGGAAGACGCACAGCAGGACCAGCAGGAGCAAAGTGAGCAGGGAAGACAAGCTGAAGATGAACGATGACATCACAGGCGAGGTTAACACCTGGATCACCAGGTGATGAGCTGCAGACGGGAGAAGAACCGCAGGCAGGTCAGGGAAACAAATGGTAAGAGAAAAGCATGACTTCTGATAAGAAAAAATAATCAAGTCTAATCATTTCAGAGAGTTTATTAATTTAACCATTTGGCATCGGTCCAGTGTTCAACATTTCTACTCCAACAGCAGCTGTGTGACTAAAAATATTTTTTCCTATCATTCTGTACAAAAACAGATAAAAATGTAGGCTGCGTCTGCCCAAAGATGCTTGAAGATCAGGCGATTGCTCTTCCTTCCGATTCAAATTTACTCCGTACGGTTTTTAAAAAAGTACGCAAGTCAAACACTGCAGCCGTATTAGGATTAGAGTCACAACTTTAATGTTCCAAAGACTCAACTGGATTTTATTTTTGATTGAAAATACATAAATCTTCCTCACAAAAACACATTTCTTTCAGGGATCAAGATTTGCACATCCTTGATAGAGAGGAACGTTGGTTTGAGAGGAGTGAAGGAATCTTTGTGAAGAGAAACCGTCCATTAAACAGAGGTGGAGGCCTCCGTGTTCAGCTGTCCCCCTCAATGCTGTTATTGCTAGTATCACTCAGCCCTCTGCTAATAGCAAGCAACTATCGATAATAATGATCATTCGTTAAGACTGAGTTTAGTGCAGCTCTTCAGACTGACGACGTCTTTTGGACGAAAGACGAAACGGTTCAACGTTTATTTTATATATATATATTTTTTTATCCATCCAGAGGATCTGACTTAACTTTGTTAGATACAGTGAAGTTTAGTAAAATCCTTAAAATTCACAGAATTAAGAATCAAGTTTTACAAAGAGAGTTTGATTTGTTTATATTCAATATACTGGATTTTTTAGACAACAAGGTGCATTTAAAATCTGTTAATTTTCTCCTAAATCGACAGCGTGCCTTATAATAAATTCTGGTTGTGCTTATTGACCTCAAACAGATTTTATAAAAAGGTACAAGGTTCTCAAAAATCTGTCAAAATGGTTTAGTTTCACCTAATGCACCTGCATATTAAATCATAAAAAGAAATAACGTTTGAAAACTTGCCCAGTCTATTGCTTATTAATAATAATTATAGGTGCAGTTTCAGCTGCTGATATTTTGTCCAAATCAAATATCAAAACTGTTCGGTAAGACTACTGCGTGTCAGATGAACCCAAATAAAAATAAAAAACACATAAATTCCTGATAATAAATAATGCAATATAATAAAGGCAGGTTTAAATTTCGTTCCGTTTCAATACCACTTTTCTTAATATTCAGTTGCAGAAAAGCACAAGTGAACCGAGGCTCACCTGCGTGGAGAATCCAAAGTGTTTCTCAAGCCTGTGGTCTTACATCTGGACCAAAACAGCATGCAAGACTGAGAAGAAACAACAAATTTACATTTTAATAATGTGCAAAGGAGGAAACCTAATGTCACCGCGTTAACGTTTAAAAATAAATAAAAGACCACCACATTTCAAGTTATCAATACATTATGCTCTATGATAAATTAAAGCTACATCCTCAAACTCAAAAACCAGGAATAGCATATTTTTATCCTTGGTCTCAGATTTGCATTTAAAATTCGGTAAATCGGTAACACCAAATCAGCAAAAAGAAAAGGACAAATATTGTTTCTTTTGATAAAAATACATTTAGCTGAAAGTATAAAAATATGAAGAAACAATAGGAGATGGAACGAAAAGAAGTAAAGTTGCTAAACTGATCAGGAAGCCTGCAGCCGGCCGAGCAGCTAAACCGACCGTCGAGGAAGTTTCCTTCGGACAGATCTTATCAGCTGAACAAATATGTCTTTGCTTTAAGCTAGTCAGGACAAATATATAACACTGTGCTTTACTAGATGACACACACTGCAACCTTCTACACCCAAACCCTGCATGGCTCAGTTCATTCAACTATGCGTCCACTTTATGCAGTTCAACTCTACAAGCATCGACTCAAAGGTTGAGGCCAAACAGTTTTCTTTCCCAAACTAAAAGGCTGAGTGAGGTTTGCACAAACCATGAATCGGTGTGTTTTTTGCGTTTGATGCACTATTACAATTACATTTTAAGAAATATGTTATAGTCCGATGGGGTCAGTGCACTATGAGGACAGCAGGACAGTGGTGAGACGTACTGTAGGAGTGACAACGTGCTGCTGTAGGAGTGACAACGTGCTGTAGGAGTGACAGAGAGCTTCAAGGTGGAGACGGGTGTGCATCAAGGATTGGTGCTGAGCCCCTTCTTGTTTGCTCTGGTGATGGACCGACTATCAGATGAGGTCAGGCAGGATTCCCTATGGACTATGACGTTTAAAGATGACATTGGCCCTCATTCACGAAAATGTTCGTATTTTTATCCTAAATTTCTCCTACTTTTGTTCGTACGAAGCGTTCGTACGAACATGCCACGTCAGATTCAACAAAGTCTTCTATCCTCAGGAAAAGTGTGTAAATGGGAGCGTAAATATGATGAATCCCACCTGTTCCAACCACCTGCGCGTGCACGCGGAGAGGTCATTTACATAATTCCCACCCCTCAAAACACCATATAAGGCTACGTTTCCTGCCTCGGAGGCAAAACGTGTTCGTGCATAAAATGACAGCGAAAAGTAAAAAAGAAGAACTCTACCGGTGCGGAGATTGAAGTTCTGCTCTCCTTGATCGAGAAAAGTAAATCTGTCCTTATTAGCAGCGTCACTCATGGGAGTAAATGACCAACTAATGCCAAAGAATGTTTGTTTATAATAAATGTGGACCTTAAAATATACACGTGTACTGGTGGCTAACTGGTTAAAACATTGCACCGCTTATCGAGATTTCGTGGGTTCGATTCCCACAAGGTATGCCTATTTTTTTTTCCTTCCTTCTTTAGATTATTTATTCATTCCAGATTAAAAAGACTTTATGCTTCATTTCTTGTTGTATTGTAAATAGTTTTCTTGTGTTTTTTAAATCTGGAATGAATTAAAAGGAGAAAAGAAAAACGTTGTCCCATGTGGGACTCGAACCCATAAAGTTTGGCACTGCGGCGCAACGCTTTACTGGTTGAGCTAATCTGACAGCTATGACTACGACAGGAGGAGGTCAACCTAAAGTCTGCGTTACCGAAGTCTGCGTTACCAAGACAAATTAAACTTAAATTAATTCATAATTTAAGTTGGTTTTAGTTTGAGATCTTCATATTAATATTGTAGTGTTAGAAAACGGCATTGATAACAAATTGATTTTAATTTAAATACTTTAATCCGTTAGTCATTATTACATTTAAAAATATAATTCGACTTCAAACAGAACCTATTGTCAAGACCAATTGTGGTGCGTGACTTTTTTAAACTCTAAATATTTTCTAAATAACGAAATATGAAGTTATTAGTGGAGAAATTCCGTCTGGATGACAGCAGACTGACGCTCCTAAAATATACGACAGGTCCGGACCACTCGTAAATTTTGTTCGTATCTGAAAAAAATCGTAGGATACGAAAACATTGTTGAATGCCGCAAATGATCCTAAATCACTCGTACGCACAGTTTAAAGACCGTGTAAAGTGAAATTAAATGTGTGTTTTTAGTTTGTCACATGGCATAAATATGTGTTATTAATCACCCATTTAAATCTGACTGATTAAAAACATTGTTTACCTTATAAAATTAAGTCTCAAAAATCATGAAAAAACATGATTTTGCCTTGCCCTGGAACGCTAGGGGCGTGTCAGTGCGTGGGCGTGGTTTCAGCGCAGCTGCGCTCGTCCTGCTCGTGTCCCACAGTGGAGAGGCAGACAGCAGAGCCAGTAAACCTGCTCTGTTTTTATCCGAGTTCTGTCTGTAACAGCAGCTACTTTTTCCAAGAGTTACGCTGTTTTTGTAAATAGTTTTCTTGTGTGTTTTTAATCTAGAATGAATAAAAAAAAAAAATAATAATTAAAAAAAGTCATACCATGCGGGATTTGAACCCGTGGGGTTTGGGATGGAAGGCAAGCGCTTTATCCATTGACCTATCCAGGAATTACAGATACTTGGTATAAAACCACGCGATATAAAAACATGTTATGATTTGTACGGGTGCCCTGACCATTGCGACATCCAGGGAAGATGCACGAACGAGGCATAATTGATTAGCTAGCTAACAATGAACAAAATATCTATGCTATTGCTATCTGATGCTATCTGCGATTCGCGAGTGAACGGCTCCACCGAGGCGAATTTATACGGCTGGAGCTGCAGGGGGTGGGGCTATACTAATGAGGACCGCGTGACGAAACGCGGTCACATTTAAAACACGCCTAAAAAATCCTGAAATAGAAATATGTTTATACACAGTTTGCTCTATAACTCCAAAATTAATTGAGCTACAATTTTGAGACTTTTTACTCATTTACAAGATTACAATTATGACATTTATAATGTTTATTGAAGAAAATGTTGAAATTCACTTTACACGGTCTTTAAGAACAAATCTGTGCGTACGAACGGTTCGTGAATGAGGGCCATTGTGATTTGTGGTGAGAACTGGGAACAGGTGAAAGAGAACTTGGAGAGGTGGAGGTATGCACTTGAAAGAAGAGGAATGAAAGTCAAGTGGAACAGTGAGGCTACACGGAGCAGAGGTCACAAAGGACTTCCAAGTACTTGGGGTCCACTGTCCAGGAAAGGGTGAGTGTGGTAAAGAGGTGAAAAAGAGTCCAGGCAGGATGGAGTGGATGGAGAGAAGTTTCAGGAATGATTTAGGACAAAAGGTCAAAGGAAACATTTTAGGGATGGGGCCGATCAGCCTCCGATACCAGCATAATTTACGTATCGGATTTTCTATCCAACCTGCCGATACTTTCCGATCCATGATGCATGTTGGCTTCAAACTATGGAATGGATTTCCTGAACGCAGGCATGTCTCATTAACCCAGAGTAACAAGACCCACCTCACATTCAGGAAATCCATTTCATAGTTTGCAGCCAACTACAGCGTGAGGACTGAGTGAGTAGCATCTTAGCTAACAGCTAGCCAACTTTTCATCGTAACATGTCCGCTGTGTGGAAATATTTTACACTCAACACCACAAGACAGCAATGACGTTCAATGTTTGCAGAGCCATAGCGCCACATTAAACCGCAGTCAAGTTAGTTTTACGTTGGGCAGTCGAGCTCCGTGGCTTCAGCGGGACACCACTCTCGCTGAACGGAAACACAGGCATCCCGACCCGGCCAGCCGCGTCCCCGTCTCGGTGGTGAGACAGGCTGAGAGAGGCTGACCGAAATAGAGTGCCCACCCTGGATTGAACAAAAAAAACACATTGCTGAAGCCAAGCCACGGAGCTCAAATGTGCAACTCCTCGGTAAACATTTGAGCTCTGTGGCTTCAGCTGTGTTTTTCTTGTTCAATCCAGGGCGGACAGTGGTGTTAGAGAGGACATGGAGGTCATTGGAGTGAGGACAAAGGATGCAGAGGACAGAGAGAGATGGATGGAGGAGGGCTCGCTGTGGCGACACCTGAAGAGGGAAAAGCCGAAAGAAGAAGGTCAGTGCTATAGGTCTTTCCGTTTTGAGGGTGCATTGAGCTCAGGCTTTGTCAGGAAGTATCCAACACGAAACAGTTGAGAAATCTTTCATGGGAGTTGGTTCGCTGTGCAACCTCTACCAAGAGGAGCAGCCGAAACGAACAAGGACAACATCATGGGACAAAAAAAGCTGAGCTGTGAAAATAAGTGTCTGCAAACTACTGCTGAACATTTTGAAAGTCCATTAATATTTTTGCACAATTGTTTTCTCGTAGATCTACGTGACCTCTGCCAACAGAAAGCACAAAAATAAAGGCTTTAAGTTGGTGAATTTTTACAGCTACTAAGGTAATAATTAACTGTTATTTCCCATGCGTTTTATTTCTCTATAATTAGAATGTGCTACTGGATGCCTCGAAATTGCCTATAAAGCATCCATCTATCTATCTTGGTGTGATAACAGCACATTGCACATCTTTGTTAAAATTTAGACATTATATATTAAAGTCAACACTGCGTCTGTTAGCAAAGTTCCTTTTGGACCACTCGATTTTAACAAAAATCACAAACTTGGATGTATATTTGCAACGTTTAACTTTTCAATTCAAGATGGCCACCACGCCAAAAAAAACAACCTAACAAAAACAAATGAATATAAAAAGATGGTTATAACTTAGTCAGTTCGTCAGATACTGAGCTGAAATCCGAGTGGTAGTAGCTGTGCATGGTCCCATCACGCTCTTCTGAGAGCCACACATTGTGAGATATTTTGCTTAAAACATTGGCAATAATCTATTAGCAAAATATCTCAGTAACAAATGGATGGATTTTCACAAATGGGAATTTAAAATGCGTAAAACGAACAAGAAATAGAAGTTATAATTTCTGTAAATTGTGTTGTTGCTGTTGTTCCTTTCAAAATTGATGGTGTTGAAATATGTAGAGTGACTGAAATGAAGTTTTTGGGTGTAATCATTGACTATAAAATGTCATGGAAACAGCACATAAATTCTGTTAAAACTAAAATATCCAAATCCACAGCAGTACTATATAAAGTAAAGGATTTATTGAATGATAACGCCTTGTATTTGCTGTATAATACAATTATAGTACCACATTTAATTTATTGTGTTGATGTTTGCGGAACGGCATGCAAAACTATAACAAAGCCTATTTTTATCCAAAAAAAAAAGAGCTATAAGAATTATAACAAGAATGCATTATTGTCACCCTACAAGTATATTATTTTGTAAATTGAAACTACTGAAGTTTTATGATCTGGTGGAATATAATATTTTTTTTAATTAATGTAAGAAGCACAAAATTACACACTACCTTCAAATATTCAAAATCATTTTGTAAAAAGGAAAAGTTGTTTTAATCTCAAGGGAACTGACATTTTTGTTAAACCACAGCATAGAACGTGTCTAAAGGGTCGGTTTACTTTAAATATGGAATAGGTTTATGGAATACAGTAGTTTGGAAAATGATGTCAAAAAAGCTAAGTCTATGTCTTTATTTAAGAAAATGATTAGGAAGAAATTCCTAAAAAGATGGATATAAATGTTAAAATACTAAATGTAGGCTACTATAAATCGGCAAATTGTTATGAGTTATTAATTTTGTTCATGGATATTTGAACTGATTGTTTGAATTTATTTTTGTTTAAAGAAGGGGCAGATATATAAGAATTTTATTCTTCTTCTGCTTCCTTTCATTTTAAATCTGTTTTTTTTTCTTCCCTCATATACTTTGTAATTGTCTTTTTTTGTGTTTTATATTTAAAATGAATAAAATAAATAAATAAATGTTCTGTGTTTAAAGAAAAAAACTATTTAACCACCTTCAAACCATAAAAATAAGAATGAAATAAAAGTACAGTGCTGGTGAAAACTCCACAGGAGCAAGTTATTAACTTGTAACTTGATGAATGAATCTGTCCTGCAGGGGACAGAAAAACGGATGGAAACATTTAAAGAAATTAAACTCACCATAATTTATGATGGAAGTTGGTTCTCAAAGTCGCTGTTTAGGTCTGAGTGTACACCTGAAACCCTCACACTGACACTCCCACATAACAGTTTAGTGTTGCCACAGGCGTGCACGCGCGCACACAGACACAGAGGAATGTCGCGGATCCTGCTCCACCTGTTCCACCAGGTGTGTGTGTGTGTGTGTGTGTGTTTCCTGCTACAGGTGTTTCGATCTGCTGCTCGAGTGAACAAATGGCCGAGGTGAGGAGCACAACAGTGTGATAAAGTCAGGACTTACCTGTCTGTTTTCAGGTGCGTCCTGCTCCCAAGTGTGCCTGGACACGGACTCATAATCCACGGATCAGGTGTGGACGCGTTCACTGCGCGTCGGAAACGATTTGCTCCCACGCTCACCTAGCTGCCATATGCAAATGAACCGGGTCACGTGACTCATCCGCTCCAATTAGATATCACCTCTTCCTCCTGTTTCTTTTCGGATGGCTCCCACCTTTTCAGCTTCCTGGTTGGTTAGTTAGTTCAAATTAAGATATCATTGTTCCACATTTAATTTATTGCATTAATGTTTGGGGAAAAGCATGTAAAACTATTACAAACTATTTTTATTTTACAGAAAAGAGCCATAAGGATTATTGCAAGAAAACATTACTGTCATCCATCTAGTATATTATTTTTTCAGTTGAAATTACTGAAGTTCCATGATTTAGTAGATTACCATATTTTAATGATGATGTATAAAGCTCATAACAATGCACTACCCTTAAATATTCAGACACATTTTGTTAAAAGATCAAGCTGTTACAACCTAAAGGGAACTGATGTATTTGTAAAGACACAATACAGAACTAGTTTGAAGGGACGGTCTACCTCAGTCCAGGGAGTTGGATTGTGGAATGACTTAGAGTGTGATATAAAAAAAGCAATGTCAATGTTTGTGTTTAAAAAAAATGATAAAGAGTGAATTGTTGAAGAAATACGTATGAAGTAGTTCAATGTGTAATATCTCGAAATTTGAAAATTGAGATGAGTTATTCATTTTTTTCATTATTACTTATATATAATTATTGTTTGAAATTATTATTTTTTATTTTTAAAAAGGGGCAGACATAATAAGATATTTTCTTCTTCTGCCGCCTTTCATTTTATATTTTCCTTTTTAATACAAGAAACATGTGTTTGTTGTGTGTTCTTTTTTATAAAATGAACAAATAAATAAATGAAATGAAAATGAATAATGTACAGTTTGTGCTTTTGAAATAGTTTTGTTTATCAGGACGGTGGATCACTTGGTATCGGTGTTGCCGCTCAGCGAGGTTGCCGGTTCAAGTCCCGGCTCGAGGACTTTCTGGATGGAGTTTGCATGTTCTCTCTGTGTATGTGGGTTTTCTCTGGGTACTCCGGTTTCCTCCGACAGACCAAAAACATGCATGTTAGGCTGATAGGTAACTAAATTGTTCCTAGGTGTGAGTGGGAGAGTGATGGCTGTCTCGTTTGTCTCTATGTGTCCCTGTGATGGACTAGAGACCTGTCCAGAGAGTCCCCCGTCTCTCGCACAGTGATAGCTGGACATGGGCACCAGTAACCCCCACGACTCGAAAAGGAAGAAATGGGTAAAGATAATGGATGGACAAACAATTTAACAGTGGGTTAGCTAAGGTTTAATAATTAAACAGCTGTTGTTTGTGTCCTGGCATACCTTCAACATTACTGTTCAAACAAAGCTGACCAGTTAGCTCATGTGCAGCACAAAGACATGGACAAACTGGACTATCTGAAAATATTCACTTGGACTAATTAAAAAAGATCTCAGCAAAATGTTCACAGATTCCTGTCTGTAACAGACTTTAGACTCTTCTGGCTCCATTTCGTCTCTTCTAAAACACAAGAACACACATTCAGATGTTCGAAGACCTAAAGTGATCATTTGCTGTTGCTGCTCCAGTTTGATAAAATAACACCTTTCTGTAAAAGATCAGCTCAAACTTCAGAAAACTTTAGGCTGCTGCTACCAACCTCTACTCACTGACTCTGACTCAAGTAGGACTTGACAAATACTGTATACTTTTATCATGTGATTATCAAATGTTATTACTGCTTTATTTTTTTTATATCGTTTGCTTATTATGAGATTTTCAGTGTTTTTATTTTATTTTTTGCTTTTTATTTGTTTAATTCAACCTTTATTTAGGCAGGTTATTAAAGCTGCAGTCTGTAAGTTTCTGTAGAACGCAGGACTTAGAAAAAATTTCAACAGGGAAAGCATTCTGGTCCCTCCCCCTTGCTCTTGCTGAAATTCAGCTCAGCCTCCTTAGCTCCGCCTCCACTGCATGTCCTGTCGCAGCTGCTGCGATATTCTGTGTTTATATGTTAATAAAATGTTCTAAAAAATAAAATAAAAACATGGAGCGCTGGTCCAGAACACCAGGAAATCTGCAGAGCCTCGCGCAGCCACGTTGAACCAGAGTTTAATTCGCTCGTGACAAATTCATTCATTTCCTCATCATTTCAGTCATGGAGTCAGCGGAGGAGGAAGCGATCACTTGACTTTTGGCAAAAAAACAAAAGAAAAGTCCAGATCAGGGATGAAGAAGGGGAATTTAATACATTTGTGTCACATACAAAACAGTTTTGCATCGCTTTGCAATCCTTTGAACGAGAACGTGCGCGGCCGCTGGGGCTGGGACAGGCGGGGGCGTGGGTTAGGGGCGTGAGAAGCTCTGTTTTTATTGGCTGGTTAAAAACTCTGTTTTTATTGGCTGGTTAAAAACTCTGTTTTTATTGGCTGGTTAAAAACTCTGTTTTTATTGGCTGGTTAACGGCGGGTCACTGTGGGTTTTTAGAAATGCTTTTAGTACCACCTGGAGAAGCAAGGGGAATATAGTTTTTTTCAGAGATTACTTGTCTAACATCAGTCTGTCAGGAGATAGTGACAGAGTGAAGAAATATGTTAAAAATATATATTTTAGAAAACTTACAGACTGCAGCTTTAATCTCATTGAGCCTCGAGGACTCATTTACAAGAGAGATCTGGCTACAAACAAAGAATGATAACAGCAACAGATTTTCCTTGGACAATCAACAATAGTGTAAGGATGGCTCCACCCTGTGGCCATCCCTTGTCTATGCATCTTGTGTCGCCTTAATTATTTAAACTGAATTCATCCTTGTGTTCCCAGGTGTTTGTAATTATGTTTTGTCTTGTCTGTGTATACAGTACTGTACATTGTTGGTCTGTGAGTCTTGTCCTTTGTCGGCGCATCATCGGGTATTCCCCTGTGTTTCTCGTTCCTGTTACATGTGAGTGTTTTGGCTGCCACGACAGCTGTTTATTTATTATTAAAGTGTTTATTTTTATATAACTTCCTGGCCTCAGAGATTTTGTCTGCACCACTGGGTTTTATCTCGTCTTTCTGAGCTAACCCTGACAGTATGCGCCGACCCGTGTCGACACAAGAGGAAATTATGCCTTCTCCTCTTCTGGTCTTCGAACAGGAGAAAGAGTCTCGGCTCCGGATGGGTCATCCGACCCGTGAGTCCAGTCCCTCCTCATCCCCAATACTGCTTGTCTCGGTGTGGACATCCGGGGAGGACGCCGAAGATGAGTTCCTTGTTTTTACGCCTCAGCGTCAACGCCGCCGTAAGAGTGGCAAAAAGAAGACGGTCAACCACACCTCCGTCAATCCTTCCGTCAGGGCCAGCTGATCAGACTCTGTCCGCCGAGTCCGATTTTCTTGGATATGACTCCAGCGCTCCAGTGTGGGCAAGTTCCATTGCCTCACCTCTCAGGTTTTCGGTGGGGGTGGAAACCAACACCTGACTGTTGCTCGAAGCAGCTCCTGCTCGGTCCGGTGAGATTGAGCCTGCTGGG
Organism: Garcialebias charrua; assembly: GCA_038048925.1. NCBI lineage: Eukaryota > Metazoa > Chordata > Actinopteri > Cyprinodontiformes > Rivulidae > Garcialebias > Garcialebias charrua. The sequence goes on from JBBPBX010000604.1 coordinate 85,020, forward strand.
CCCAGTCACAGTGTCTCTACGGGGGCAGGTCTTGTCACCGCTCACTCTTCCCCCGTTCATCTAGAGACCAGATGAAGTGGGGCCAGCCCGCAGGTCAGTCAACAGAACAATGTCACATTACATTATTAGTTGGCCCCTGGGGGTCATTGTGTGTGGTCGCTGGTAGGGCCTTCCCGGTTCTCCCCTATGGTCGGATCTGGGGGGTGGGTGAGTGGTTCGTCCTGTTCGGGTGGCCCTGGGGGCTCTGAGCTTGGGGTCCTTCTTGGGGTCTTGGGCTCTGGTACCCCCCTTTGTCTGCCTTGGGTCTTGGGGGGGCGGATCTCTGGTACTTCATGGTCACTATTGAATGTTCTATTAGAGAAGCCTTATTTATTTATGCATGCTTACAACCACACACTAATAAATGCAAGGATACACACGCAGGTATCGTATGTAGATATGTACCGTATTTTCGGAGTATAGATCGCACCTTTTTATCATTTTTTTCATGGCCTGCGACCTATACTCAGGTGCGACCTATATATGGCTTTTTATCGTTTTCGGCTAAACAAATTTTTAAATCCAGCTCATTTCACAATTAGGTTCATTTATTAAGGAAAAGTTCAGCTCAGACACATATTTGCTATAATTTTTATCAAACAAATAATTGTTTTTAAGTGTTAATCTTCTTAAAAGCCCAGTGGCGGCTCCAGAAATATTTTTCTGCAGGTGCTAAGGGGGGGCTAAGCATTTTACTGAGGGTGCTACGAAGGATAATTTGTTCTTTCAGTTCTCGGGATGTTGTGAGTCGGTGGGCGGAGTACTTCGAAGACCTCCTCAATCCGCGTGGACATCGGGGCAGTTCCCTTGGATTGGCAGACTGGGGTGGTGGTTCCCCTATTTAAAAAGGGGGACCGTAGGGTGTGTTCCAACTATAGGGGGATCACACTCTTAAGCCTCCCTGGTAAGGTCTATTCAGGGGTTCTGGAGAGGAGGGTCCGTCGGATAGTCGAACCTCGGATTCAGGAGGAGCAGTGTGGTTTTCGTCCTGGTCGTGGAACACTGGACCAGCTCTACACCCTCAGCAGGGTCCTGGAGGGTGCGTGGGAGTTTGCCCAACCAGTTTACATGTGTTTTGTGGACTTGGAGAAGGCATTCGACCGCGTCCCTCGGGGGGTTCTGTGGGGGGTACTCCGGGAGTATGGGGTACCAGGCCCTTTGATAAGGGCTGTTAGGTCCCTGTACGACCGGTGTCAGAGCTTGGTCCGCATTGCCGGCAGTAAGTCAGGCTCGTTTCCGGTGAGAGTTGGACTCCGCCAAGGTTGCCCTTTGTCACCGATTCTGTTCATAACTTTTATGGACAGAATTTCTAGGCGCAGCCAAGGTGTTGAGAGGATCCGTTTTGGTGACCTTAGAATCGCTTCTCTGTTTTTTGCAGATGATGTGGTCCTACTGGCTTCATCAGTTCGTGATTTACAACTTTCACTGGAGCGGTTTGCAGCCGAGTGTGATGCGGCCGGGATGAGGATCAGTTCCTCCAAATCCGAGGCCATGGTCTTGAGCCGGAAAAGGGTAGCATGCCCTCTCCGGGTCGGGGAGGAGGTCCTGCCCCAAGTGGAGGAGTTTAAGTATCTCGGGATCTTGTTCACGAATGAGGGAAAACTGGAGCGTGAGATCGATAGGCGGATAGGTGCAGCGTCCGCAGTGAAGCGGGCGCTGTACCGGTCTGTCGTGGTGAAGAGAGAGCTGAGTCAAAAGGCAAAGCTCTCAATTTACCGATCGATCTACGTTCCCACCCTCATCTATGGTCATGAGCTTTGGGTTATGACCGAAAGAACAAGATCTCGGATACAAGCGGCTGAAATGAGTTTTCTCCGCAGGGTGGCTGGACTCTCCCTTAGAGATAGGGTGAGAAGCTCAGTCATCCGGGAGGGACTCGGAGTAGAGCCGCTGCTTCTCCACATCGAGAGGAGCCAGTTGAGGTGGCTCGGGCATCTGGTTAGGATGCCTCCTGGACGCCTCCCTGGTGAGGTGTTCCGGGCATGTCCCACCGGGAGGAGACCCAGAGGAAGACCCAGGACGCGCTGGAGGGACTATGTTTCTCGGCTGGCCTGGGAACGCCTTGGGATTCCCCCGGAGGAGCTGCTCCAAGTGGCTGGGGAGAGGGAAGTCTGGGCCTCCCTACTTAGGCTGCTACCCCCGCGACCCGACCCCGGATAAGCGGAAGAAGATGGATGGATGGATGGATGGATGGATGGAGTTCTCAAGGTCAATGTGTGTCATTCACATCACATGTGGTACATAAGGTGGAACGAAACTACACAGGGTCCCAGTTACATCCAACAAAAATACAAATTGTAACGAAAATCTGTGAAAAGATCCGAGACCTGAATTAAAAATAAATTAAGCACTACTAGTACGAAACAATGCACCAAACAACAGCAGCACGAACCTGAGTCGGTGTGTGCAGATGAGGACGAGTGAACACAGCAACATGAAATAGATCAGCAGCACATAACCAAATGGTATTACAGTGATTTATTTTTCACTGTGATACTCCTGACTAGGGGTTCATGAGTCTAACAACCTCGGGGTAGAAGCTTGTAGCCATGACGAAGGGTGAGATGGAGGAAGAAGGGTGCCACTTTTTCCATCTCAGCCCCACTACATTTGTTTTATTTATTTTTCATTCATTAAAGTGGGACACCGTCTGGCCAGTTTACTGACCAACAACAACTTTATCAATATATTCTACTTCAGTGATAATAATAATAATAATAAACCAGTCAAGGCTTTATTCTCTTGTCTAAGGCAAAATTAACTCTTTGAACAGGAATTATTTCAGTTTTATACGCGCATGAATTCAGATACAGTTAGACTATTTTAATAAACAGTTTATTTTGGATTTTGGTTGAAAGTAGTTATTTAAAGTGATCAGATAAAATCATTTATTAACACTGCAAGCCAGGAAATGATTTATCAAGTTGCATTAGATAAAAATGGCATAACCAGAGGCATCATGTCACCAGTTTCTGCTCCTTACTGGGTCAGTGTTGAGAGCATCACTCATCTTTCTGAGCTTCAGCTGGTGGATCAGATTGGTTTTTTTTACTCAATATAATGACTGATTAAAAAAAAATTATTAGTTGTGTTTTGCAAGATAAAACATCACAACAACCACATGTTAAAGAATATTAACTCAGATGAAAAAGAAAATAATCTGATATTTTCTTGGGGGTGCTAAGGGGGTGCTGTGACTTTTCCAGGGGGAGCTATAGCACCCCCTAGCTCCCCCCTGGAGCCGCCTCTGTGTGGCAGACATTTGCAGCAGAGCTAAACGTAGGTGCGACCTAAATTCCGGTGCGACCTATCTAGGGATTTTTCCAATCTATTGGTGATAATTGGACAATGCAACCTATTCTCTGGTGCGACCTATACTCCGAAAAATACAGTAGATGTGTATATGACTGAATATGAATGTATGTATGT
>JBBPBX010000604.1:105289-120449 GCA_038048925.1 Garcialebias charrua
TAGAAGCTTCTCGGATGAGAAGCGAAACGTCTTCTGTTACAAATAAAGTCCAGTTGATCTTGAATTGAACGCCTTTTTGATAAGCAGTAGAAGTTTTAATCTTGCTCAAATCATTTTATTGTATACTCTATTAATGGAAAACTTATTAACTTTTACGATTCAGCTTTAAAAAAACGTGCAGGGAGCTTCGTGGCTTTGAGCATGTCCGATTGCGTTTGAGATCTATCATTTTAAGACAGTAAATCATCCAAAGCTCTCATTAATAAACCCTCCATGAATAAAAACACATACTGATGTTACTTGATCGCGCCGACATAATTTAAAAATACCTAAATAGCACTCCGTGTTGACTCGGGTATCTATGCTAATGTCTGTTAGCAGCTGTCGGCAGATAGTCCAGGTCACGTCTGACATATATCTTTTTTAAACAGTAAATCATCCAAAACTCTCATTAATAGACTCTCCCCAAATAAAAACAAACAACAGATCGTACCTGATCGCGCCGACATAATTTAAAAATACCTAAATAGCACTCCGTGTTGACTCGGTATCTATGCTAATGTCTGTTAGCAGCTGTCGGCAGATAGTCCAGGTCACGTCTATATCTTTTTTAAACAGTAAATCATCCAAAACTCTCATTAATAGACTCTCCCCAAATAAAAACAAACAACAGATCGTACCTGATCGCGCCGACATAATTTAAAAATACATAAATAGCACTCCGTGTTGATCGCGCCGACATAATTTAAAAATACCTAAATAGCACTCCGTGTTGACTCTGGTATCTATGCTAATGTCTGTTAGCAGCTGTCGGCAGATAGTCCAGGTCACGTCTATATCTTTTTTAAACAGTAAATCATCCAAAACTCTCATTAATAGACTCTCCCCAAATAAAAACAAACAACAGATCGTACCTGATCGCGCCGACATAATTTAAAAATACATAAATAGCACTCCGTGTTGACTGGGATCTAGGCTAATATTGATAGCAGCTATCTGTTTACACGGTCCAGGTTACGTCTGAAATATATCATTTTAAGACTGTAAATCATCCAAAACTCTCATTAATAGACTCTCCCCAAATAAAAACAAACAACAGATCGTACCTGATCGCGCCGACATAATTTAAAAATACCTAAATAGCACTCCGTGTTGACTCGGGTATCTATGCTAATGTCTGTTAGCAGCTGTCGGCAGATAGTCCAGGTCACGTCTGACATATATCTTTTTTAAACAGTAAATCATCCAAAACTGTCATTAATAGACTCTCCCCGAATAAAAACAAACAACAGATGTTACCTGATAGGCAGTAAGATGGTCGCTGCAGACATAGGACTATCAGTAGGAACCCATCGGTCACAAGTTCTCTGTACTTCCATTCTAGGCAAAGTTTCTCATCTTTTGGGAATTTGTGAAGGCTCACTTGTTCACTGCTGATATTAGAACACCCAAATGCGCTACAACGTGACGGCATTTTTCAAGTTACACCAAAAAAAAAAAGAGGCGATCTTTCAGGAAATGAATCCATATGGAAAGCAGTTAACACACCAAACAAACGGGCAAGGCAGGCTCCGCCTTATGCCCAGTGCCCACGTGTACGTCACATGAAGTTTTGCATAAATTCTCAGGTTTCTAGGGGCGTGTCCCAGAGAAAAAATTACCATAAATTGGAATAAAATTTTAATATATTTATAATTTATTTTGTAAAAACGAACAGAGCTGAATGATACAAGATATATATATGTTGTGACAAATATGCAAATTTCCAACATCATGTCACAATACCTTTAAAAGCTATGGCTCAGTGCCACACACATTGATACTGGAGCTTGAAACTATACAACATCAATAAGACGTGAACAGATCAGATGATGAGTTTATGAATATCTTAGAAGCTCTGTCTGAAAAAAATTGCGTGCAAAAAAGTTATACAAAGAGGAATATTGTTGACCAACCATGGATGACAAAATGGTTGAGAAATGCTTGTAAAAAAATTATTTGTACACATGCTTCTTGAAATTGAGAACACAAAATGCAGAAGAGAAATATAAGAAGTATAAAATAAATTAGTAGGGATTATAAGGAAACATAAGAAGGAATATTATAGTGATTTATTAAATAAAAGTAATGGTGATATGAAAGCAACATAACGAGTAATAAACAGTGTTCTGAAGAATCATAAAGTAAAAATGGGTATTTAACAATATTTTGGAGAATAAAATTGTAAATGGTTTTAATCATTATTTTGTGAAAGTTGGATCAAGCCTTGCAGCTAAAATACCAAAAGTAGATAATAATGTGAGCCATTCAATTATAGGTTGTGCAAACAGTATTTTTCTAAATGGAACTGACAAAGAGGAAATAATGAATGTAGTAAAAAATCTTACAGACAAGAGATCAAAAGACTGGGTGGACATGGATATGATGTTTGTAAAGGACATAATGAGTCATGTTATTGAGCCGTTTACATATATATGTAATTTATCATTTTCAACAGGAATATTTCCAGATAATATGAAAGTAGCTAAGGTAGTTCCTCTTTTTAAAAATGGTGATAAATGTGTGTTCAACAATTATAGACCTATATCCTTGTTACCACAGTTTTCAAAAATTCTTGAAAAACTATTTGTAAACAGACTAGATCAATTTATAGATAAACAAAATATTCTAAGTAGCAGTCAGTATGGGTTTAGAGCAAAAAACTCTACATCAATGGCTCTCATGGAATTAATAAATAAATGTAAAATAAATAGCTAAATCTATTGCAGTACTGTACAACGTCAGAGACCTATTAAATGATAAAGCTTTGTATTTGTTGTATAACACAATCATTGTTCCACACTTAATAATTGCATTGATGTTTGGGGGAAAGCGTCTAAAACAATTACAAAGCCTATTTTTGTTTTACAGAAACGAGCTGTAAGAATTTTCACCAGAAAGCATAACTGTCATCCTTCTAGTACATTATTTTATCAACTGAAGTTATTGAAGTTCCATGATTTGGTAGATTATAATATTTTACCAGTTATGTATAGGGCTCAGAATAACGCATTACTTTAAATATCCAAATACATTTTGTTAAAAGACAAAGTTGTTATAATCTTAAGGGAACAGAGATATTTGTAAAACCAAAATTCAGAACTAGTTTGAAGGGACGGTCTACCTCAATCCAGTGAATTGGATTATGGAATGTTTTGGAGAATGAAGTAAAAATGCCAAGTCAATGTGTACATTTAAGAAAATGGTCAAAACTGAATTGAAAAAATATGAAGTAGTTTAATGTGTATTGTATTAGAGTTAAAACATTAGAAAGTTATTCATTTTGTTCTGTTACTTGAAGATTAATTTTGTTTGAACTAATTGTTTGAAAAAAGGGGCAGATATAATAAGATTTGTTTCTTCTTTCTGCTACCTTTCATTTTTTAATATTTTGTATGTTCGTTTATGGATTATTTTGTATTGTATTTTAAAAATGAACACATTTTATAAATAAAAATAAATAAAAATAAAATAAATAAGACACTAAGAACCTTCATCAATAACTCTATGGGAATGTTGAAGACAGCTCTAGAGGTCTGTTGAGGTTCTCCTTAGGAGTGACAAGGTTGGGTAAGATTAGGAATGAGATCATCAGAGGTACAGCAGGTTTGAACAACTGGGAGACAAAGTTAGAGAGGCCAGACTGATGGTTTGGACATGTCCAGAGGAGGGACAGTGGGTATATTGGTAGAAGGATGTTAGAAATGCAACTTCCAGGAAAAAGGCAAAGAGGAGATATATGGATGCACTTAGAGAGGACATGGAGGTAGTTTGAGTGAGGACAGAGTGAGACGGTGGAGGATGACTCGCTGTGGCGACCTCTGAAGAGGGAAAAGCCAAAAGAAGAAGAACTGAATTTCTGAATTATCCAGTACATAAAAGTCAAAGCATTGTGAAACATTTTCTCACTTACATAAAATGAGCAGCAAAATATACTGTATTGAATCTTTGATTCATTCAGTTTTACAACAAACATGAAAAAACTTTGATTTCCAGGTGATACAACTTATGACCTGGAAATCACTTTAGCTGATCTTCACCTTTTCTTGTCAAGCAAACTATCATAGAGGAAGAAACAAAAACAATGACACATCTGCCATTTGTTTTGACTGTATTAATATGTTTCTTGTATTGTTTCAATCAGAAAGATTGACTTAATCAACAGACACTAAAGAGCAAAATGTGATGAATTCCTGATCTTTTGTGTACCTGTTTTCTTTCAGATGATGTGAAGCTTCAGTTCTTGGCATCAGATATAATCAATTGATTTGATGTCTGACTCCTGTGTTTGCCTCAGCTTTTGTAATAATATCCCAATGTTCTGATCCGTTAATTGATTTGCACATGTGTGTCTCTATGCAGTCCTGGACAGTGGAAAGTGGTGGCAAAGTTCCAAAGCAACCCACAGCAAAGCTACACTGCAGAGTTTGAGGTCAAGGAATATGGTAAATGTTTCACTATCATCTCTGCTATTTTTCATTTAATTACTTTTCACTTAGTGGAACTAACATTGAAAGATTTTATCTCTTTATTTAGTGCTTCCTAGTTTTGAAGTTAAACTGTTACCTGATTGGCCCTTCTTCTACGTGGACAGTGAGGAGTTTACGGTCAACATTAAAGCTATGTATGTGAAGGTTTTTTATGAACTGCAACATAAAATAGACTTCAGTACTTAGATCAGATTATTTGCTGTTGAGGTATTGCCTTAAGCTGTCCATGTCTTTTGGTTGTAGGTATCTGTTTGGAAAAGAAGTTGATGGGACAGCCTATGTTGTGTTTGGAATTATGGAGAACGGTTTGAAGAAGAGCCTCCCTCATTCTCTGTCAAGAGTGCCGGTGAGAAGTCACAGAAAGCCAATTACCCAGTTCAAATGTAATAAAAATGTTATATGTTCACTCAAAATCAGACTGGCAATTATTTATGTTGTTCTTTTAGATCCAGAGTGGAGAAGGACAGGTCAAACTGAAAAGGGAACAGATCACTCAGACTTTTAACGATATTAATATTCTTGTGGGGAGCTCCATATATGTGGCTGTCAGTCTGCTGACAGAGAGCGGTAAGAGTCAGAAATTCTGTTTTTGCCAGATTATTAAAGTTAATCTTGATTAAATTATGATTGTTTAGTAGATAAAATGATGATGAAACATCTTTATAGCCATTTGGATTTCAAAACGTTACCAATAAAATAGGGTAAAGGGGAGTAGTGGCACATAGGTTAGAGAAGGTGGGCTTGTGATCGGATGATCGACGGTTCAAGTTATTCATCATTTATATTATTATTATACAATAAGCATTTTATTAATCATTTCTATTATTATATCACATCTTTTATTAATAATTTCTATTATTATACTGTATACTGTATTTTATTCATCATTTCTATTTCTATATGTCTTTCATTCTTCATTTCTATTATTACTGTATATGTCTTTTATGTAATGAATGAGGGTTTGAGTTTCACTAAATTGCCAACACACTGAGAAGTTTTAAAATGTTGAGGGTTTGAGTTTCACTAAATTGCCAACACACTGAGAAGTTTTAAAATGTTTATTATGAAATAGAAGGCTGGATCGGGTTTCACAGGTCACCGGAAACAGGAGCTCTAAACAGGAGAGGAGAAGGTTAGCAACTGGGGTGAACAGAGGTGAGGCTTTGACTTTGAATGAGTCGACTAACATTCTCAGAGTTTGTTTATTTCGGGTTGACTTCCTGTTAGACGTTGAGCGTCTTAGATGTAGTCCACGATCACTTTTGTGTTTGTGATGCTTGATCCAGATGGACTTTTTAGTCCATGAGTTTTCCGAGTTCCAATCCAAGGTCATGCACAATAATTCAGAAGACTGAAACAGGTTAAGAGGAGCAGGCGTCTTACTTGGTCGGGGTACACAGGCGTGGGTCAGTTTCCAGGAGGCAGATGGGTGGAGAGATCCATTCAGGGGCAAAAACACAAGGCAGAATCCAGAGGCGAGGTCCGAGGTCAAAACCAGAAGAGCTGAGGAAGAGAAGTATCCAAGAAGGGAGCAGGCAGGAATCTTTAAACCATGAAACAGAACCAGAATCGAGACAAGTAGGTCAAGACTAGACATTGCAAGGCAGGCTACCACCGGTGTATGGATGTCTGAATGAATGGGTGGATGGCTGGTATTGTAAAGCGCTTTGGGGCTCCTCACAGGGGGCTGGAAAGCGCTATATAAATAAGCTCCATTTACCATTTACCATTTACCATGAATGCTGGATTACTCAGGATAACCTTTTCATAAATCTGGCAGAGACTGAGAGTGAGGCTGGGACTTATATACTGGCTGCAACAGGTGGATGAAATCTAGGTTAATTAGCTGAAGCACATGAAGGCAGGAAGAAGACTGATCAGAAAATACTTTACTATGAAAACAACAAACATTGAACTAAAACTAGATGAACGTGGATCATGACATTTTACTCATAATTAATATTATTATATAGTAAGTCTTTCATTCATAATTTTTATTATTACATAATAAGTATTTTATTCATCATTTCTATTATTTTACAAGTCTTTACTTCATAATTTCTATTATTATATAGTAAGTATTTTCTTCATCATTTCTATTATTATATAATAGGTAATTTATTTATCATTTCTTTTATTATATAATGTCTTTTATTCATTATTTCTATTTCTATATAATAAGTCTTTCATTCATCATTTCATTATTATATAATAAGTATTTTATTCATAATTTATATTATTATAAAGTGAGTCTTTCATTCATAATTTTTATTATAATATAAGTATTTTATTCATAATTTCTATTATTATATAGTAAGTCTTTCATTCATCATTTTATTATTATATAATAAGTCTTTTATTCGTCATTTCTATTATTATATAGTAAGTCTTTCATTCATAATTTTTATTATTATATAATGTATTTTATTCATAATTTTATTATTTAATAAGTATCTTATTCATCATTTCTGTTATTATATAGTGTATTTCATTCATAATTTTTATTATTATATAATAAGTCTTTATTAATCATTTTATTATATATAGTAAGTCTTTTATTCATAATTTCTATTATTATATAATAAACCATTTGTTCATCATTTTTATTATTATATAATAAGTCTTTAATGAGGGTTTTCTTGTCCAGATAAGTCTTCAAAATCAAAACAAAACAAACAAAAATGAAACATGTTGCATGTTTTTTAGAGCTGAGCACATTTTGGATAAGAGTCGACAGATTTGACACCAAGTGGGTCCCGCTTCATCTAACAAGCTGCACACCAGACGCTGAGTGGACTGTGGACCAGAACCGAGTGACGATGAGGATGATGTCGGACTTTCCTCCGTGATAAACATGACTTACAGCAGGTAAATCAACGTTCTTAATATAATGTTTGCTTGTGTTTACTTTGATCACACAACAACAGAGTTTTTATTTATTTATTTCTGCCAGGTGGAGAAGCTGTCGTTCCAACAGGCAGACCGGTTCTGATGGGGTCCAGATGAAAACACAGCAAGNTTTGTACACATGCTTCTTGAAATTGAGAACACAAAATGCAGAAGAGAAATATAAGAAGTATAAAATAAATTAGTAGGGATTATAAGGAAACATAAGAAGGAATATTATAGTGATTTATTAAATAAAAGTAATGGTGATATGAAAGCAACATAACGAGTAATAAACAGTGTTCTGAAGAATCATAAAGTAAAAATGGGTATTTAACAATATTTTGGAGAATAAAATTGTAAATGGTTTTAATCATTATTTTGTGAAAGTTGGATCAAGCCTTGCAGCTAAAATACCAAAAGTAGATAATAATGTGAGCCATTCAATTATAGGTTGTGCAAACAGTATTTTTCTAAATGGAACTGACAAAGAAGAAATAATGAATGTAGTAAAAAAATTACAGACAAGAGATCAAAAGACTGGGTGGACATGGATATGATGTTTGTAAAGGACATGAGTCATGTTATTGAGCCGTTTACATATATATGTAATTTATCATTTTCAACAGGAATATTTCCAGATAATATGAAAGTAGCTAAGGTAGTTCCTCTTTTTAAAAATGGTGATAAATGTGTGTTCAACAATTATAGACCTATATCCTTGTTACCACAGTTTTCAAAAATTCTTGAAAAACTATTTGTAAACAGACTAGATCAATTTATAGATAAACAAAATATTCTAAGTAGCAGTCAGTATGGGTTTAGAGCAAATAAACTCTACATCAATGGCTCTCATGGAATTAATAAATAAATGTAAAATAAATAGCTAAATCTATTGCAGTACTGTACAACGTCAGAGACCTATTAAATGATAAAGCTTTGTATTTGTTGTATAACACAATCATTGTTCCACACTTAATAATTGCATTGATGTTTGGGGGAAAGCGTCTAAAACAATTACAAAGCCTATTTTTGTTTTACAGAAACGAGCTGTAAGAATTTTCACCAGAAAGCATAACTGTCATCCTTCTAGTACATTATTTTATCAACTGAAGTTATTGAAGTTCCATGATTTGGTAGATTATAATATTTTACCAGTTATGTATAGGGCTCAGAATAACGCATTACTTTAAATATCCAAATACATTTTGTTAAAAGACAAAGTTGTTATAATCTTAAGGGAACAGAGATATTTGTAAAACCAAAATTCAGAACTAGTTTGAAGGGACGGTCTACCTCAATCCAGTGAATTGGATTATGGAATGTTTTGGAGAATGAAGTAAAAATGCCAAGTCAATGTGTACATTTAAGAAAATGGTCAAAACTGAATTGAAAAAATATGAAGTAGTTTAATGTGTATTGTATTAGAGTTAAAACATTAGAAAGTTATTCATTTTGTTCTGTTACTTGAAGATTAATTTTGTTTGAACTAATTGTTTGAAAAAAGGGGCAGATATAATAAGATTTGTTTCTTCTTTCTGCTACCTTTCATTTTTTAATATTTTGTATGTTCGTTTATGGATTATTTTGTATTGTATTTTAAAAATGAACACATTTTATAAATAAAAATAAATAAAAATAAAATAAATAAGACACTAAGAACCTTCATCAATAACTCTATGGGAATGTTGAAGACAGCTCTAGAGGTCTGTTGAGGTTCTCCTTAGGAGTGACAAGGTTGGGTAAGATTAGGAATGAGATCATCAGAGGTACAGCAGGTTTGAACAACTGGGAGACAAAGTTAGAGAGGCCAGACTGATGGTTTGGACATGTCCAGAGGAGGGACAGTGGGTATATTGGTAGAAGGATGTTAGAAATGCAACTTCCAGGAAAAAGGCAAAGAGGAGATATATGGATGCACTTAGAGAGGACATGGAGGTAGTTTGAGTGAGGACAGAGTGAGACGGTGGAGGATGACTCGCTGTGGCGACCTCTGAAGAGGGAAAAGCCAAAAGAAGAAGAACTGAATTTCTGAATTATCCAGTACATAAAAGTCAAAGCATTGTGAAACATTTTCTCACTTACATAAAATGAGCAGCAAAATATACTGTATTGAATCTTTGATTCATTCAGTTTTACAACAAACATGAAAAAACTTTGATTTCCAGGTGATACAACTTATGACCTGGAAATCACTTTAGCTGATCTTCACCTTTTCTTGTCAAGCAAACTATCATAGAGGAAGAAACAAAAACAATGACACATCTGCCATTTGTTTTGACTGTATTAATATGTTTCTTGTATTGTTTCAATCAGAAAGATTGACTTAATCAACAGACACTAAAGAGCAAAATGTGATGAATTCCTGATCTTTTGTGTACCTGTTTTCTTTCAGATGATGTGAAGCTTCAGTTCTTGGCATCAGATATAATCAATTGATTTGATGTCTGACTCCTGTGTTTGCCTCAGCTTTTGTAATAATATCCCAATGTTCTGATCCGTTAATTGATTTGCACATGTGTGTCTCTATGCAGTCCTGGACAGTGGAAAGTGGTGGCAAAGTTCCAAAGCAACCCACAGCAAAGCTACACTGCAGAGTTTGAGGTCAAGGAATATGGTAAATGTTTCACTATCATCTCTGCTATTTTTCATTTAATTACTTTTCACTTAGTGGAACTAACATTGAAAGATTTTATCTCTTTATTTAGTGCTTCCTAGTTTTGAAGTTAAACTGTTACCTGATTGGCCCTTCTTCTACGTGGACAGTGAGGAGTTTACGGTCAACATTAAAGCTATGTATGTGAAGGTTTTTTATGAACTGCAACATAAAATAGACTTCAGTACTTAGATCAGATTATTTGCTGTTGAGGTATTGCCTTAAGCTGTCCATGTCTTTTGGTTGTAGGTATCTGTTTGGAAAAGAAGTTGATGGGACAGCCTATGTTGTGTTTGGAATTATGGAGAACGGTTTGAAGAAGAGCCTCCCTCATTCTCTGTCAAGAGTGCCGGTGAGAAGTCACAGAAAGCCAATTACCCAGTTCAAATGTAATAAAAATGTTATATGTTCACTCAAAATCAGACTGGCAATTATTTATGTTGTTCTTTTAGATCCAGAGTGGAGAAGGACAGGTCAAACTGAAAAGGGAACAGATCACTCAGACTTTTAACGATATTAATATTCTTGTGGGGAGCTCCATATATGTGGCTGTCAGTCTGCTGACAGAGAGCGGTAAGAGTCAGAAATTCTGTTTTTGCCAGATTATTAAAGTTAATCTTGATTAAATTATGATTGTTTAGTAGATAAAATGATGATGAAACATCTTTATAGCCATTTGGATTTCAAAACGTTACCAATAAAATAGGGTTAAGGGGAGTAGTGGCACAGAGGTTAGAGAAGGTGGGCTTGTGATCGGATGATCGACGGTTCAAGTTATTCATCATTTATATTATTATTATACAATAAGCATTTTATTAATCATTTCTATTATTATATCACATCTTTTATTAATAATTTCTATTATTATACTGTATACTGTATTTTATTCATCATTTCTATTTCTATATGTCTTTCATTCTTCATTTCTATTATTACTGTATATGTCTTTTATGTAATGAATGAGGGTTTGAGTTTCACTAAATTGCCAACACACTGAGAAGTTTTAAAATGTTTATTATGAAATAGAAGGCTGGATCGGGTTTCACAGGTCACCGGAAACAGGAGCTCTAAACAGGAGAGGAGAAGGTTAGCAACTGGGGTGAACAGAGGTGAGGCTTTGACTTTGAATGAGTCAACTAACCTTCTCAGAGTTTGTTTATTCCGGGTTGACTTCCAGTTAGACGTTGAGCGTCTTAGATGTAGTCCACGATCACTTTTGTGTTTGTGATGCTTGATCCAGATGGACTTTTTAGTCCATGGGTTATCCGAGTTCCAATCCAAGGTCATGCACAATAATTCAGAAGAGAGAAACAGGTTAAGAGGAGCAGGCGTCTTACTTGGTTGGGGTACACAGGCGTGGGTCAGTTTCCAGGAGGCAGATGGGTGGAGAGATCCGTTCAGGGGCAAAAACACAAGGCAGAATCCAGAGGCGAGGTCCGAGGTCAAAACCAGAAGAGCTGAGGCAGAGGAGTATCCAAGAAGGGAGCAGGCAGGAATCTTTAAACCATGAAACAGAACCAGAATCGAGACAAGTAGGTCAAGACTAGACATTGCAAGGCAGGCTACCACCGGTGTATGGATGTCTGAATGAATGGGTGGATGGCTGGTATTGTAAAGCGCTTTGGGGCTCCTCACAGGGGGCTGGAAAGCGCTATATAAATAAGCTCCATTTACCATTTACCATTTACCATGAATGCTGGATTACTCAGGATAACCTTTTCATAAATCTGGCAGAGACTGAGAGTGAGGCTGGGACTTATATACTGGCTGCAACAGGTGGATGAAATCTAGGTTAATTAGCTGAAGCACATGAAGGCAGGAAGAAGACTGATCAGAAAATACTTTACTATGAAAACAACAAACATTGAACTAAAACTAGATGAACGTGGATCATGACATTTTACTCATAATTAATATTATTATATAGTAAGTCTTTCATTCATAATTTTTATTATTACATAATAAGTATTTTATTCATCATTTCTATTATTTTACAAGTCTTTACTTCATAATTTCTATTATTATATAGTAAGTATTTTCTTCATCATTTCTATTATTATATAATAGGTAATTTATTTATCATTTCTTTTATTATATAATGTCTTTTATTCATTATTTCTATTTCTATATAATAAGTCTTTCATTCATCATTTCATTATTATATAATAAGTATTTTATTCATAATTTATATTATTATAAAGTGAGTCTTTCATTCATAATTTTTATTATAATATAAGTATTTTATTCATAATTTCTATTATTATATAGTAAGTCTTTCATTCATCATTTTATTATTATATAATAAGTCTTTTATTCGTCATTTCTATTATTATATAGTAAGTCTTTCATTCATAATTTTTATTATTATATAATGTATTTTATTCATAATTTTATTATTTAATAAGTATCTTATTCATCATTTCTGTTATTATATAGTGTATTTCATTCATAATTTTTATTATTATATAATAAGTCTTTATTAATCATTTTATTATATATAGTAAGTCTTTTATTCATAATTTCTATTATTATATAATAAACCATTTGTTCATCATTTTTATTATTATATAATAAGTCTTTAATGAGGGTTTTCTTGTCCAGATAAGTCTTCAAAATCAAAACAAAACAAACAAAAATGAAACATGTTGCATGTTTTTTAGAGCTGAGCACATTTTGACTGATAATTCGGTGAAGTAACATCTTGATGGCAGGACATTAAACGGAACTAATTTATGGATGTTGTTCATTTTCCCATCACAGGAAGTGAAATGGTGGAGGCGGAGTTAAGAGGCATCCAGATCGTCACATCACCCTACCGAATCTCTTTCAAAAAAACACCTAAATATTTCAAACCTGGAATGTCCTTTGACGTTGCGGTAAAAACCCAAATTTGTTTTATGTCATTAAAGTGTACAGTATCTGTTTTGTTGTTTTATTGTAAAATGGTAGCATAGCAATCACACTAACGGCTATAAACGGTTGAATATTGGTGTTGTTTTAAAGGGAATCAATCCACTTTGGTTCTGGTTTTTCTCAGATTAGTTGTTAGTTTTGCCTCTGGACAGAATAAACTCCCAAGTTTTTGGGACTGGTGGAGGTTTTTCAAAGAGCTATAAGGCTACTGTGCCAAAGGTAGCATACTAAATATTAATAAACTTGTTACAAAAAACCCTCGTCAAACAATCTGAATTTTTCCTTTCAACGTTTTTAGCAAGATGCTTTAAGCAGTCTATGTATATATATATTATTTATTTATTTATTTATTTATTTATTTATTTATTTATTTATTTATTTATTTATTATAAACATCAGATTGAAGTGGTGAATCCTGATGACAGTCCAGCTGATGGTATCCCAGTGGTGGTCAATCCTGGTGATGTGAGGGGTTTTACGGCATCCAATGGCATGGCGAGACTTACCATCAATACACAAGCAACAGATGCGACTCTGCAAATCATTGTGAGCAGCCTGAAATCATCAAAACATAAATAACACAATAACATATATTATGTATGTATATCTGTCTGTCTGTCTGTCTGTCTGTCTGTCTGTCTGTCTGTCTGTCTGTCTGTCTGTCTGTCTGTCTGTCTGTCTGTCTGTCTGTCTGTCTGTCTGTCTGTCTGTCTGTCTGTCTGTCTGTCTGTCTATCTATCTATCTATCTATCTATCTATCTATCTATCTATCTATCTATCTATCTATCTATCTATCTATCTATCTATCTTCTATCTATCTGTACTGTACACACACACACACGCACACTCATATATATATATATATATATATATATATATATATGGCTATCAGTTTGTCAATCATTTCACATCCATCTGTTCATGTGTGTGTTCGTTTTTACTGACAGGCAAAAACAAATCACGATCAGATTTCAAATGACAGACAAGCATCAGCTCAAATGACAGCTACCCCTTATGAAACGAAGAGCAAGAGTTACATTCATATAGGTAACCCATCTTCTGCAATAATGTTGTGTATTCAAAAGAGTGGTGTTAACAGTGAAAACAATAAACTTCACATGCCATGCAGAAGACCTTTTAACGCTCGTTGCAACTCGTCAATTTTCCAGGTGTGGATACAGCTGAGGTGAAAGTGGGAGACAACCTGAAAATTAACCTCAACCTTAATAAGCAGCCAGGTGAACCAAAGGACATCACATACCTGGTCAGCGATGTTTGCTTTTCTCCTCTGAACTGTACATGTAGATACACAAATGTATTTGATGAGAACTAATGAGAAGTTCTCTGTCCTTAGATCACAAGCAGAGGACAGTTGGTGAAGTCTGAGCGTTACCAAACAAAAGGCCAAACGCTTATTTCTCTCATACTTCCTGTCACCAAAGAGATGTTACCATCATTCCGCATCGTAGCCTACTACCATCCAATGGATAATGAAGTGGTGTCAGACTCAGTTTGGGTGGATGTAAAAGACTCCTGCATGGGATCGGTGCGACACAACATTAAAAGAAACAACATTAATATAAAACAGTTAGTTAGTCATATGACGCAGATTTAAAGTTTATTTGTTAACTTTTTATTTATTTACATGCAGTTGACTTTGGAATCAACAAGAGCAGTTCCCTCCTATGAGCCTCGCAGGATGTTTGATCTGAGAGTCACAGGAGATCCTGGTGCCACAGTGGGACTCGTCGCAGTGGACAAAGGAGTCTATGTTTTAAATAATAAGCATCGTCTCACCCAGAAAAAAGTAATTTATTTGATGTTCACCATTATTGGAATTGGCTAGGAACATTTAGCAATACTGTATTAAGAATGCTAACAAGGTTACATCTTGTAACTCTAAGCCTGGTCTGTTTCCTTGCTAACATGCAGGTGTGGGACATTGTGGAAAAGTATGACACTGGCTGCACACCTGGTGGAGGAAGCAACAATATGAATGTGTTCTTTGATGCTGGGCTGGTGTTTGAGTCCAGCACTGCTTCAGGAACTCTCTACAGAAAAGGTGATTGCAGTGTTTAAAAAAAATTAAAAATAAAGAAAAATACCATCTGCGCCCGTACACACACACACACATGTATATATTATTTTATGTATGTATGTATACAGTATATATATA
>JBBPBX010000605.1:0-11286 GCA_038048925.1 Garcialebias charrua
GTGTGGAACTGTGCCTGAAGAACAGCCTGCATCCTGATGCTGCGTGGGCCCCATGAATCGAGGTGCCAGTCCTGGATAGGGCCGATGTGGATTGTGAGCGATCAGGTTCTGTTCCTGCTGGACCAGCTGGAGTTTGTGGAGTAGCTCATGAGGCGACACCACACCTTGCACCTGGGAGGACAGAGCTGATAAGACAGCATTAGGGCCGATTCCGGGACTTCTTGTTAGAGCATGCAAAGAGTAAGGATCTAGGTAGAGCACATTTGGCATTCGTGTCAACAAATGTGTGAATACTGACACGAACACAGATTCCTCACCTGTTCCCAGTGCTGCACAAGACGTCTGATGGTTGTTCTGCGTTTCTGTTTGAGACTTTGTGAGGTGGAATAAAAGTGTTTGTTGCCCTTGAAGGTGCGAACATGACACAGAATCTGCTCCGAGCTGGGAGGGGAGAAGAGGGTTCTGCTGCAGGGGAGGAGGGTTGGACCAACAAGGAGAAGCAGTGGAGGAGAAGCAGGTGGCGAGCTGAGGAGCTGGGTGGGTGTGGAAAAGTCTTTTTATCGAGTCAGGCTGCAGCTGGTGGTGATGAGGGTGGTGCTGGTGGTACAGGTGGTGATGGTGGTGTTCAAGAGGCACCCCGTTTTCGCACAGCCTGTTCTCGGGGGACTCCGACACAGTCTGAAGCACGCCCCCAACCCCTGTGACCCCCCTCTGCCCCTGCATTAGCTTTGCGATGGCCGGACAGTGCTGAGGTTGGTTCGACGGCTGCTGACGAGCTGCACTGGGGCTCTGAAGCGCAGCCACAACACTTTCGTCTTCCCCGGCTTCCAGCCCGACCCTTCCATCTGAACTCCCCGCGAGGGCGACGTCTCCTGGAGCAGACGTCACATTTCTACCAGAGCTTGCCCCATCGTCGTAGGTCAGTGTACGAGCCACAGGTGGGCGTGCGACTTTTCCTGTAGACGTGGAAGCTGCCACAGGAAGGGCAGCGTTGGAGTTAGCGTGATGAAGCTGATGTTGAGAACCAAACAGAGTGGCCAAGGAGAGAGTCTTGTGTTCTGCGCCCTCACTGTCCTGGAGGAGAAAAACAGAGTGGGCGCAAGATGAGAAATAAAAGGAAACAACAGAACTGTATGTTACAATGAGCTGACACAGAGACTGTGTTCGACACCTGAGTGTTCGGTTTTACTGGTATTGGTTTGATCAGGTTTGGGTTTCCACACAGAACACTGCTACCACCAATCTCCTTTGGCTCTGAGGTAGAATTTTCCTGACAGACACAGGTAGGAGATTAAATTAACGTGCCTGCAGAAAATTTAATTAATATGTCAAAGAAATAGAGAACACAGAACATCTAGATGTACTTTACACAACAGCTAATGTATTAGTAGTCAACATGAAGAAATGTAAATTAAAATGTCTAATTTTACAGCTTTTCATTTTGACTCATTGGCCCTCATTCACGAACCGTTCGTACGCACAGATTTGTTCTTAAACTGTGCGTACGAGTGATTTAGGATCATTTGCGGCATTCAACAATGTTTTCGTATCCTACGATTTTTTTCAGATACGAACAAAATTTACGAGTGGTCCGGACCTGTCGTATATTTTAGGAGCGTCAGTCTGCTGTCATCCAGACGGAATTTCTCCACTAATAACTTCATATTTCGTTATTTAGAAAATATTTAGAGTTTAAAAAAGTCACGCACCACAATTGGTCTTGACAATAGGTTCTGTTTGAAGTCGAATTATATTTTTAAATGTAATAATGACTAACGGATTAAAGTATTTAAATTAAAATCAATTTGTTATCAATGCCGTTTTCTAACACTACAATATTAATATGAAGATCTCAAACTAAAACCAACTTAAATTATGAATTAATTTAAGTTTAATTTGTCTCGGTAACGCAGACTTCGGTAACGCAGACTTTAGGTTGACCTCCTCCTGTTGCAGTCATAGCTGTCAGATAGCTCAATCAGTAAAGCGTTGCGTCGCAGTGCCGAACTTTATGGGTTCGAGTCCCACATGGGACAACGTTTTTTTTTCTCCTTTTAATTCATTCCAGATTTAAAAAACACAAGAAAACTATTTACAATACAACAAGAAATGAAGCATAAAGTCTTTTTAATCTGGAATGAATAAATAATCTAAAGAAGGAAGGAAAAAAAAATAGGCATACCTTGTGGGAATCGAACCCACGAAATCTCGATAACAGTGCAATGTTTTAACCAGTTAGCCACCAGTACACGTGTATATTTTAAGGTCCACATTTATTATAAACAAACATTCTTTGGCATTAGTTGGTCATTTACTCCCATGAGTGACGCTGCTAATAAGGACAGATTTACTTTTCTCGATCAAGGAGAGCAGAACTTCAATCTCCGCACCGGTAGAGTTCTTCTTTTTTACTTTTCGCTGTCATTTTATGCACGAACACGTTTTGCCTCCGAGGCAGGAAACGTAGCCTTATATGGTGTTTTGAGGGGTGGGAATTATGTAAATGACCTCTCCGCGTGCACGCGCAGGTTGTAGAACAGGTGGGATTCATTAAATTTACGCAGCCATTTACACACTTTTCATGTGGATAGAAGGGTTTGTTGAATCTGACGTGGCATGTTCGTACGAACGCTTCGTACGAACAAAAGTAGGAGAAATTTAGGATAAAAATATTAACATTTTCGTGAATGAGGGTCATTGTTCTGGTTTCTTTCCCTTAAGCCTAAAGAAATCATTGTTGCCCCCATACCTTGTTGTATTCTGAGCGTGCTTTGGTCAACATCTGGATAATATCCACTGCGCTTGGCTCATTATTTCCTCCTTCTCCTCCACCACTAGCAGCTCTTCCTCCTGCTGCTCCTCGTCCTCCTGGAGACAACCAACCCCCCCGAGATTGAGCCATGAACTGCTCCTGTTGGGTCAAACTAGACAAGAAAAAAAAACACAGTCAGTTAGGACCTAAGGATCTTTGTTACTCAGATTTTTTTTTTTTAAATCAAGTGACAAATTTCAATGTAGGGATGAAGTGCAAATTCTTAGGATTTACTTGAAGTGTGTAGACATAAATTGTAGGAACAATAAATTACAGTTCGTAAAAACAGAACAGTCTTTAGAAAGACAGCTTTTGTTTACATCTAATGTATGCTTCAACAAAAATATGATGACCAATCGGTTAGGGGTGCAGGAAAAAATTGATTTTTTTAAAGAATCCAGATTCTTAGTCCTGGCGATTCAGAATCGATTCTAAAAGCCCCAAAATCGTGGGTAAAGATGATGAAAGGAAGAAGTGGGTAAAGATGATGGATGGATGAATTATTTGTTCCTAGATTTTCCTTTTTTTTTTATTATTTTAGAGAAGTCCAGGCAACTAAGCTAACCTAATACTGGTAATTTAAGTAACAGAATTTAATGCATTCCTGTATAATTTGTTCCTATTTTTGGTATAAATATCAAATGATGGAAAAAAAATTATACAGTACAGAACCTAAAATTATTGTTTTAAATAAATGTTCTATTTGTTTACATGTTGTTTAATATTCTCAGTTTAAAATTATTGTTTTAAATAAATGTTCCATTTGTTTACATTGTTGTTTATTCTTTTCAGCTTGTCAGTTACAAAACTGAAACTAAATTTATGACCATTTTAATAGAAAAATCGTTTCTGAATCAAAAATCGTTTCTGAATCGAAAAATCGATTTTGAATCGAATCGTGACACCAAAAATCGGAATCGAATCGATTCTCCAGACACTGAGAGATTTGCACCCCTACAATCGATGCATCTTTGTGAAAATTGTTAGATAAAAACTACAGAAAGTGTAGGTGCTGCTCTTTCAATTCAGAAAAAAAAAACTCAGCTGTAGTGCTGATGTTTAAGTTTCTTTTTCAACCTTTATTGATATAGTAGTAGTAGTAGTAGTAGTTTCTTTATTTCAGACACAATGTAAGATCCATATATGTATATAAAATATATACAATATACTTTGTAACAGAAATACTTTCATAGAAACTAAAAAAATGCTATACTTACGTCTTCATTCTTTCGGCAATACGTTGGCAGTCCTGCTTATCATAGAACCAAATGCCATGGATAATCACTGGGGAAGGAAGACACAAAGTGTTTGTACGACAGAGACGATGATGAATTTGTAACCATTGTCATTATAAAAAAATAATAAATAATAAAAAAAGCTAACTAAATTTTGTGGTTTGCAATAATGGCTCAGACAATGGGGGGAAATAAAAGTTAATGTAACTGCCTCGTCAGTCCTGAGATGTGCTCAACTGGTAAGGTCAGCAGACAACAAAATGAGTATGTCGACCTCCCATACCCTTATAATCAAATAACGACACAGACATGCAATAGCTCAGTTTTGTTATGATGACATCAGAGCAGACGCAACCCAGAGTTCAAAATGAGTCATATTCCCAGCCAAGTCAATGGGAACAGCAGCCAGCAGTGCCATTATATAGTGAAACATGAGCCCCAGGAGTCTCTTTAACTGCATAAACATGGTCAGAAGAGAAGGAAAAAAAGACTAACGTGGTTTTGTCACAAGCTTAGAAAGTAAGTTACACAGAGTAATGCTACTATTTTCATGTTTTTTTTTCTCTCAGAAGCATGCTAAATTTGTTGCACAACTCTAATAAAATCTGGTTTAAAAAAAAGATGCATTATGTCCAAACAGCTACCAGATACTTAAAAACATCCCTTGGAGCTGATAAACATGTTCAAGCCGAACAGAAGCACATCATGTGACATATTAATGTATGGGGTCTTATTAACCCTCAACTCATGTTCAACTTCCTACAGTATATTTATTTTTAGTTTAACTCAAAGAATTGATTAGATTATATATTTTCTAAAACAATCCTTTTATGAAGCGAAACATGAGATGTCAGTGACGCAAAATATTGTATATATAAAAAAAAGAATTATGATCATTTACACCTAAAACTACAAAGTGAGTCATTTCTACCCATACAGAAAAACAAAATAATTTTATATCACAGCTACAGCCTTTACTGGACAACCGGTTGTGAAGCCAACAATTGACAGGGAACCTGACGCACGATAATTAAAGGTAATTGTTTTTATTAGCATAACGGTTATGCTAATAAAAACAATAACCTTTTTTTAATATTATTATTTAAAAAAATTAGCTTTTGAGAATTTTTTTCCTCCCTTTTTTAGTCCATATTTTATTCTCTTTAGATATTTTATATTGTAGCACTTGGAGATTGTAAAATGTAAAGTGCAGTATAAATTGAATAAATCCATCCA
The DNA here is from genome assembly GCA_038048925.1 of Garcialebias charrua. Lineage (NCBI taxonomy): Eukaryota > Metazoa > Chordata > Actinopteri > Cyprinodontiformes > Rivulidae > Garcialebias > Garcialebias charrua. Next base: position 5,284 of record JBBPBX010000605.1, read on the forward strand.
TCCATCCATCTTCTTCCGCTTATCCGGGGTCGGGTCGCGGGGGTAGCAGCCTAAGTAGGGAGGCCCAGACTTCCCTCTCCCCAGCCACTTGGAGCAGCTCCTCCGGGGGAATCCCAAGGCGTTCCCAGGCCAGCCGAGAAACATAGTCCCTCCAGCGCGTCCTGGGTCTTCCTCTGGGTCTCCTCCCGGTGGGACATGCCCGGAACACCTCACCAGGGAGGCGTCCAGGAGGCATCCTAACCAGATGCCCGAGCCACCTCAACTGGCTCCTCTCGATGTGGAGAAGCAGCGGCTCTACTCCGAGTCCCTCCCGGATGACTGAGCTTCTCACCCTATCTCTAAGGGAGAGTCCAGACACCCTGCGGAGAAAACTCATTTCAGCCGCTTGTATCCGAGATCTTGTTCTTTCGGTCATAACCCAAAGCTCATGACCATAGATGAGGGTGGGAACGTAGATCGATCGGTAAATTGAGAGCTTTGCCTTTTGACTCAGCTCTCTCTTCACCACGACAGACCGGTACAGCGCCCGCTTCACTGCGGACGCTGCACCTATCCGCCTATCGATCTCACGCTCCAGTTTTCCCTCATTCGTGAACAAGATCCCGAGATACTTAAACTCCTCCACTTGGGGCAGGACCTCCTCCCCGACCCGGAGAGGGCATGCTACCCTTTTCCGGCTCAAGACCATGGCCTCGGATTTGGAGGAACTGATCCTCATCCCGGCCGCATCACACTCGGCTGCAAACCGCTCCAGTGAAAGTTGTAAATCACGAACTGATGAAGCCAGTAGGACCACATCATCTGCAAAAAACAGAGAAGCGATTCTAAGGTCACCAAAACGGATCCTCTCAACACCTTGGCTGCGCCTAGAAATTCTGTCCATAAAAGTTATGAACAGAATCGGTGACAAAGGGCAACCTTGGCGGAGTCCAACTCTCACCGGAAACGAGCCTGACTTACTGCCGGCAATGCGGACCAAGCTCTGACACCGGTCGTACAGGGACCTAACAGCCCTTATCAAAGGGCCTGGTACCCCATACTCCCGGAGTACCCCCCACAGAACCCCCCGAGGGACGCGGTCGAATGCCTTCCAAGTCCACAAAGCACATGTAAACTGGTTGGGCAAACTCCCACGCACCCTCCAGGACCCTGCTGAGGGTGTAGAGCTGGTCCAGTGTTCCACGACCAGGACGAAAACCACACTGCTCCTCCTGAATCCGAGGTTCGACTATCCGACGGACCCTCCTCTCCAGAACCCCTGAATAGACCTTACCAGGGAGGCTTAAGAGTGTGATCCCCCTATAGTTGGAACACACCCTACGGTCCCCCTTTTTGAATAGGGGAACCACCACCCCAGTCTGCCAATCCAAGGGAACTGCCCCCGATGTCCACGCGATATTGCAGAGTCGCGTAAGCCAACACAACCCTACAACATCCAGAGCCCTAAGGAACTCCGGGCGAATCTCATCCACCCCCGGAGCCTTGCCACCGCGGAGCTTTTTAACCACCTCGGCGACCTCAGCACCAGAGATCGGAGAACCCGACCCAAAGTCCCCAGGCTCCGCTTCCTCAGTGGAAGACGTGCCAGTAGGATTGAGGAGGTCTTCGAAGTATTCCGCCCACCGACTCACAACATCCCGAGTTGAGGTCAGCAGCACGCCACCTCCACCATAAATGGTGTTGGTCGCGTACCTCTTTCCCCCCCTGAGACGCCGGATGGTGGACCAGAATCGCCTCGAAGCCGTACGGAAGTCATTCTCCATGGCCTCTCCGAACTCCTCCCACGCCCGAGTTTTTGCCTCAGCAACCACCCGAGCCGCATGCCGCTTGGACTGCCGGTACCTATCAGCTGCTTCCGGGGTCCCACAAGCCAAAAAGGCCCAATAGGACTCCTTCTTCAGCCTGACAGCATCCCTCACTGCCGGTGTCCACCACCGGGTTCGAGGGTTGCCACCACGACAGGCACCAACAACCTTGCGGCCACAGCTCCGATAAGCTGCCTCGACAATAGAGGCGCGGAACACGGCCCACTCGGACTCCATGTCCCCCGCCTCCCTCGGAACGTGTTCAAAGCTCTCCCGGAGGTGGGAGTTAAAGCTCCGTCTTACGGGAGACTCTGCCAGACGTTCCCAGCAGACCCTCACAATACGTTTGGGTCTGCCAGGTCTGACCGGCATCCTCCCCCACCATCGGAGCCAACTCACCACCAGGTAGTGGTCAGTTGACAGCTCCGCCCCTCTCTTCACCCGAGTGTCCAAGACATGCGGCCGCAGATCAGATGAGACGACAACAAAGTCGATCATCGAACTGCGACCTAGGGTGTCCTGGTGCCAAGAGCACATATGGACACCCTTATGCTTAAACATGGTGTTCGTTATGGACAATCCATGACGAGCACAGAAGTCCAATAACAGAACACCACTCTGGTTCAGATCAGGGGGGCCGTTCCTCCCAACCACACCCCTCCAGGTCTCACTGTCATTGCCCACGTGAGCGTTGAAGTCCCCCAGTAGAACAAGGGAGTCCCCAGGAGGCGCACTCTCCAATACCCCCTCCAAGGACTCCAAAAAGGGTGGGTAGTCTGAGCTGCCGTTTGGTGCATAGGCACAAACAACAGTCAGAGCCCGTCCCCCCACACGTAGGCGAAGGGAGGCTACCCTCTCGTTCACCGGGGTGAACCCCAACGTACAGGCACCAAGATGGGGGGCAACCAGTATGCCCACTCCTGCTCGGCGCCTCTCACCAGGGGCAACTCCAGAGTGGAAGAGTGTCCAACCCCTCTCAAGGAAACTGGTTCCAGAGCCAGAGCCATGCGTTGAGGTGAGTCCGACTATTTCTAGTCGGAACCTCTCAACCTCACACACTAGCTCAGGCTCCTTCCCCACCAGAGAGGTGACATTCCATGTCCCAATGGCCAGCTTCTGTAGCCGAGGATCAGACCGCCAGGGTCCCCGCCCTCGGCCACCACCCATCTCACATTGCACCCGACCCCTTTGGCCCCTCCCACAGGTGGTGAGCCCATGGGAAGGGGGACCCACGTCTCCTCTTCGGGCTGTGCCCGGCCGGGCTCCATGGGTAAAAGCCCGGCCACCAGGCGCTCGCCAGCGTGCCCCACCTCCGGGCCTGGCTCCAGAGTGGGGCCCCGGTGACCCGCGTCCGGGCGAGGGAAAACTTAGTCCATTTATTTCACTCATCATAGGGGTTTTTAATTGAATAAATTATCATTATTATTATTAATTGATCTTTATATGCATAAACGTTACTAACTTGATAGTCATCATAGGCTCCTGATAAACCCATCATGCCAAATTTAGTTTTGGCCCGTTTTATTGTTACTCAAGTCACATTGAACAAGGGCTGGGCAATATGAACCAAATTAATATCTCAATATTTTTAAGATAAATCACGATATATATCGATATTCCAACATCTGCTAAGTTCATGGCAAAAACCAACGCAGACATGTTCCTGGTGTTAGTGTTTTACACCATTTTACAATGTAGCCGTTTTTGTTTAGTTTTTTTAAATTTGCGTAAATAAAGTTAGAATGAATGAATATCATTTTCTTCCATTTTTTTTCTCCCAATTTATGCACCTTTTATGATTGCCTACTGTTGTCATCATTCTTTGTTAAAAACAGGTTTTTCTTGTAAATGAGTCACTGAGGCTCAATGACACTAACTGTATGAATAAAGGCTGAATGAAAACGTGAGCTTGACAGATATAAGTAAATACAGTATAAGCCTGGTTAATAGCTAAGTAACATAGTTAGCAACATGCTTATGTGATAATAGGCTGGATCAGTCGGATGTTGTAAACCTAAAAAGAATAAACGTAGAACATGCTCAGGCAGAACATGAAGCAGTGAAGGAGAAATAACATGCATGAAGGCATCAAAAGAGTATAAAGCCAGTGACCACAAGCTAAAATCTGAAAATGACTTACTGTGGCGCGCTTTAAAATTGAATGGTAAAAAGAAACACATGCATAAAGACCAGATTCAAGTGATGACAATGCTGTGTGGTAGATAAAGTTAGCACAGACACACATTCCCAAACCAACAGACAAGAACACAGAGGTCAATGAGGATGGGGGGGAACAGACCAAGCGGGGGGGAGGCAGACATGCACGCTGAGTTAAGTTGAGCCTGGGAAATCAGCTCTGTTCCAAATAAGTAGCTGCAGAGACACTGATTGGTGGAGCCAGAGCCACTTAGTGTTCAATGGGGATGAAACTGTTTGACAGAGACTGAGAGATACACACAGCTCAGGGCAGGCAGCTGGAAAATTGAAGAAAAATGAGCAGGACGGATAGAAAGAAGTGAGGTGTTAGAGAGGAGACATTATAAAGTCCATCAAAATGGGAACATATAGATCTCGGGAGCTCTCCGGCTGTCAGGTAATATTGTACAGACTGAATTTTGCTAATGACGGAAAAATGTTGAACTGAAGTGACGGAAAAAGAGCCGGACAAGAATTTCTGACATTTTCTTTGACCTGTCCTTGTCGAGCTGGTTGTAATAAGGATAATCTAAAAAGCATTTTAAAGTGTTTCGGATTGCTTACCACTTTTCAAGAAGAAAGCAATAATGCGGTGGGAATGTCGACTCCTTACTTGTGGAACGTCTATTTTAGCCGAAAAGAAGGAAGAGTGAACCTGGCAGAACGAAAGCGGGAGGAGGACTACAACTAGTAGCACCGATAAAAACTGTACAAAGAGAAAAGAGGGGAAGCACCAGTCTGGGTTTTGGACAGCGAAGGACAAAGGGTCATTCGAAATTAAGTTTTCAGCCAAGAACCAAAAAACCCTCAACTGAATGACCTTGTGACACGAAAACTTCAAAAGCCACCAAAATTCAGGACAGACAAGAAGAAGGGTGAGGACTTACAAATATTGGAAGGTCTTCTTCAACATTTTTTTATTTCTAGTTTGAAAAAAAACCAATAATAATTTGGAAAACTCAATGATCACAAGTCCAGAGAAGTCTGTCTACCCTTCAGGGAGCGAGACAGTCCAGCCAAGATCGTGTTACTGCTGGAACCTGAATGAATCAGGAGATTTAAATTTGATTTAGAAGAATTTAAATTGTGCTTGGCAACACAACAACAGCACTGAGCTGTAAGCCACATCTAACCAGCGGCACTACTCTAAGAATACGTTGGTGATTGGGTTTAAAATTAAAAATGCAAACAGACTTTTTTTTAGGTAGCTGGGATGTCCAATTTATTGTTTAAAGAGAATTATCGTGACTACTTTCAAGCGCTGACATGGACAGACTCTGAAACTAGCAGCAAAGAAGACACGATTGTGGAAACTTTGCATCTTCTACCTGAGGCTCGACTGCAGGTAGGCCAGGCCTAAAGAGGTCGTGCCTCTGCTGCTGGGACAGACAACTTCACTCAACCTCAAGGACTTTCACACAGTGCCATCAGCGCATCATCATCTGAAAAAGTCTTGTTTTGTGGTGTTACATCATCTCTGGCAACATTTTTACTGAAAAAAGGATTCCAAGTGCTTTAAATTAGGCTCGGTTCAAAGCAAGGTGTGGATAGACTGAAAGAATAGTAAGTGTTCAAACTGCAGCAGGACCATGCTGAAAGGCCTGTTTCAGACCAAGCTTAAACATGAAAGGCTGGAGGAGGAACCTGAAGTCAGATATAAGGGCTTGTTGATGTCCGAGAAAGACCTGGGATACACGTTTGTCCGACCTGGAGGTAAGACCGTCCCTACCTGTGTTGTTCAAAAGACTTAAGGTTTTAAACTAAACACAATGTAAAATGAATAAAGCACGAGACATAAATGACAGAAATTTAATTATAAAGCAAACAAATTCTTAATCAAGGGTGATTAAATGCATTCAACAGCAAAGGCCAAAAATCAAGGCACTCCCACTGCTGAGGTTTGGAAACTAGCTCTCTGAGATAATGGACAACTTCTCCAAGGCTGTTGGTATCGGCAAGTAGTGCCTCGAGGAGGGAATGTTAAAAACCTCGGGCTCCAGAG
>JBBPBX010000605.1:12518-22537 GCA_038048925.1 Garcialebias charrua
AATATTACAAGCAATCTCAGGAGCACAACTTGATGGCAGTTTAAACAGCAAGGGGAGTTTAGAAAAGTTAATGATAGACTGTAAGTGCTGAGACTGATCTACACGACAATCATAAGTTACAGCAAATTTGACACAAATACTGAAACTGGACTCATGTTTTTTTAAAGATGTTATAAAAAAATAATACAAAGCAAAGAAAGTGATAATCAGGAGCAGACTAAGTGAACTGTTTTGATATTTCTCTAGGTCGACTTTCTCTAATTTTTCTTCATGACACCCCCAAACCTTTCATTTTGGTTTGTGTAATTTATGACCCTGCCATTATGCTACTAACTCTGAAGAAAAAATGTTTTACTCATCTAAACTGTTTCTCTGTTACAAGGTAGTACACTGAGTACTGTAGTAGTACAAAAAGTATACAAAACACAGCAATTCACAATGAAATGAGAGACTGATGTCATTAGTAGAGATTCAGTTTGTCTTTATCAATCATATTTAGTACCTTTTATAGAGGTCAAATGCAATTCAAAATTCTTCACAGCAGACAAAAATAGCTCTAGTAGCTTTTGATCTGCTCTGTGGAACACCTTAAAGAGAGGAACGAGGATCTGAGGGGTTGTCCGATTCATAAACCAAAACCATCTCTGTGGCATTGTCCAGTGCTCGGCCGTGGAAGACCTCGCCTTATAAACCAATAAAATAATTTTATAATTAATCGTAAAATTAACAGGCAACCAGTGTAAGGACTTTAGAATTGGAATAATGTGAGCCCTCTTTTTAGTCTTTGTCAGCACTCTTGCTGCAGAATAATATAACATGACAAGAAAACTAAAAACTAAGATAAACAAGAAAGTGCATTAAGCCTTACATCGTGCATTGCGGTAAAGCAGGAAAGGGTCCTGAAGCTGGAAATCCAGATCTTTTGTGATGGGCTCAGTCAAGTTCTCCATGCTGAGTCTATTCATGATGGTGAATCCATGTCTGGGAGACGCCAACCTGATATTAAAGGAGGTTGAAGTACAGGACATCTTAGTAAAGAACAATTTATAAGAACATGGCAAACTGAAAACAAACTGAATTTAGCTATGACTTGGTCATTATTGTCATAATGTAAATATTACTTGTTTTACTAAGTTTCAGTTGTGGATCATTTTAAAGAAACATTCTATACATTGTAATTAGCAAAATGTACAAAATTTACCCAGGTGACAATAAAATTACACAATAAGCCAATAAATAAATAAATAAAGACTACAGCAAACTACTGAATAATAAAACCAATTTAAATTATTATATTACCTTGTGTAGATAAAAAGGGTACCTTCTACTTCTGTCTTTTCCTAAAAGCAGCAAAAACAAAGACATTATAAGTATTAAAAAAATTGGTCAATGTCTCATTAATGTTTGGTTACGTCTGTCTCAGTTATTTATTCTATTAAAACACAAAAACTGATACTCTTGTAACAATCTGACAAGTGTAAGTTTACTAAGTATCACAGCAAACCTTTTTTGTCTTTAGAAAAGTGCAATATTAAAAAAATAAAATAAAATCTGGAAAAATAACCTTAAAAAAACTAACACTTAATTGAACTTTAAAAACTCTGCATTGTTCACGCAATCTATGTATTTGTAGTGACACAAAACGCGTCTACTGTTTTAAACTGTGCTCTATAAATAAAAATAAAGATGACTTGACTACTAGGCAGGTGAAGCTAAGCTAAGTTAGCATATGACATATTTAACAGGTCTTCAGACTTACCCACTCATTTGCCCTGTTGTTATAAGTATATAGGGCTACTTGGCTCGCCACGTCCACGATATCATTTATATAAGGGTCTTGTCGCTGCAAGGCAGCCAAACTTATATCCAGTCCTTTGGCAGCAAGGTAGCTATTGCTAGCTGCTGTCATTGTTTCCGAATGGAGACGTTAGCTCGCTAAATAACTAGCTTTAGTGAGTATCGACTCACAGATAAAAACAAATAAAATCTAAATCTAAAAACACAGCTTTATCGATCAATAACGTTGTTTAAAAAAATATATATATATATACTGTATATATATATATTTGTTTAGAATTTTCGAACTCCAACTGTCATGTTTGGCCAGAGACCGATTGTAAACAACTCAGACATGAGTAGTCGCCCGCTGCACAGCAAGTTTCGACCCTGATCAATCGACTATGAAAAATCGATTGGTGTGAGGGAGAAAACCCGCACGATTTTTCGGTTATTTAAAAACATGGAACAAAATCGATTGCTCGATACAGTACAACGTAACCACTGACAATCGTGCTGGTTCGTTTTATTTGATTTGAGTAATACATTTAAAAAAAATACAAACTGCAATTTTATGCCACTGTGTCTGTGTCCGAACTACCTTCTGTGATTTGACTGAAAATTATGATTATGATGCGAAGAAAAAAAATTCAATTACATAAATTAGTCCATTATTTTAAAATCTACTTTAGAGTTTTCTTAAACTTTTGTTTTCTGATGCATTTCTTTGCATGTAATACAAATGTTTTGGCAGAAATTTCCCATTAAATCCACTGGGGGGCATCAAAGAGATTCCACAAGCACCAATCATTAATGCACGAGCTGCATGAATATAATCTATGGTAGCTCTGGACATGGTTGTTATTTTTAAAGGTCACCCTGTTTGTTTTGAGCTCTTGTTGGATGATCACTCTTACACATATTATCACTAACTGATTTTAATCTATTCCTTCCACATTTAAAGAACTGCAATTTCTATACAAGAAAAAGCGTAGAAATGTATTGCCTTTTCATTTGACATTTAATCCTCTTCCTATATTCAGATCAGTTTTATGTGTCTCAGGGCAGAGGTAGCACTTTGATGGATTACTGTAAAGGTTTTTGATTGATTATTCTGACGGCAATGCTTAGGACAACGGTTCTTGAGATATTGTGACTTAGTAGGCTACATTATCATTTCAGGTTGATTTTTTGTTTTGCTAAGGTTGCTAAGGTTTTTGCTAAGGTTAAGTCCTGTACATATCCATTTGTGTTGTGGTTGTTGCATTTGCCAGGGTACTTTCCAAAAGTGCCACCTTACATAGTTACTTGCTCCCCTGCTGGCCCCGTGGACAGACAGTGTCAAACGCAGAATCTGCCTGTTATCAAAATATACAGTATAGTTAATTTCTTCTCATGATAAGATGAGCTTAGTTGAACACCTTGACATAAACAGCAGTGGGTGGGCGATGTGTATTCTTTCAAGGAATGCTAGGCTTCTTCTTTACTTAAAATGTGTTAGTTGTAAAAATTAATATTTACCAATGATTGTTTTTTTCATAGCACATAAGCTATTATATATTGTTGCCCTTTCTGGGATTGTTCAGTTTCAACATGCTACCTGCTGTGAGTCTGGGAGGTGTTTACAGTATACTATAAGATAAACTGCTTATTGATATTTTCAATGTGCTGATGAATAACTCATTAGTCCCATCATTTGCAAACTCACACCAAACAAACTTTTAAAAAAATGTACGGTCTGACACCTGCAGGCTCAAACTGACTCACACAAACAGCTGTTTATAACAGTGATACAGTAGTTAGAATTTATTCTTCTGTTAATTATCAGAATGTGTGTAAAAATATAGACAATGTCCTCACTCTGCTTCACAGACAGAATAAACCTCCTATGTCTAATTTTAAACACAACACTTCTGATTTTCCTAAATGAAAGTCTATTCTGGTGCTACTTTTTCACACAACACTTTTCCCCAGCCACCATCTGGTTTCATATCGTTAGAAAGCTGCAGATGGGGAGGAATGTTTGCATTCTGTTGTGGTTTTGGGTTTTGTTGATGGTGAAATCTTGATCAGTCTCATGGTGAGTTCAAACTTCTAAGAAATAGTTTTCTAATCCACCCCGCCGTCTGATGAAAAATATGATTTTATGAAGTCCAGAGGAATCTGTCTTGCCAATGATTTTTGACGCCCGAGCTCAAAACAAAAGCTGCTGATTCATTTTCTACTGACACAAACACAAGATTTGGTCATTTTTCAGATTAAGAATTTATCTGAAGAACAAATGTGAGCAAGTGTAATATTTCTGTCTTTTGCTAAGTTTAAGTCTTATATTTTTTATAGTCAACCTGCCCCTCAACATTAGACAGGCCTCCTCCCTTCACTTGTTCAAATCCCTGCTAAAAACCCATCTGTTCTCTCTGGTGTTTCATACTGTGTGAGCTGACGTAGTGTATATATTTTTACTGTTTTCATTTTAATATTGTTCTTATACATTTTTATTATACTTTACTGCTGTTAATATCAGAATTGTTACTACTGTATTGATATGTGATACTGTTCTGTAAATTTTTGAGCCTCTTTTATGTTGTGTGTGTGTGTGTGAAGCACCTTGATAACAGTTTATCTGTTCTAACTGTGCTATATAAATAAATTTGACTTGACTTGACTTGACTTATACATATCAATTTGTGTTGTGGTTGTTGCATTTGCCAGGGTACTTTCCAAAAGTGCCACCTAGTTACTTGCTCCCCTGCTGGCCCCGTGGACAGACTTTTTGTTTTCCTTTTTAACTTTAAAGCACCGGTCAGACAACTCAGATGGTTTTGACTCAGAACTGAAAATGCAGATTCATGATGATGATGATGAGGATGAGGATATTGCTGACTGTTCTTGTATCAGTTACTGTTCCATCCTTGAATATCATTTCCAGGAAGGATGTCTTGTATTTCTGAAGTATTCATTTTCCAATATGATCATTTCAGTGGCTTCATGACACCAGTTCCCAACAAAAGTCCATCCATCCATCCATCCATCCATTATCTTTACCCGCTTCTTCCATTTTGGGTCACTAAGAGTACATGCAGAAATTTTTCAAAGGGGTGGCAAGATGGGGGCACACCAAATCCAAAAGCTTCAACAGCATTTGAAAAGTTTGTGTTTTCTTTGTTATTTGAAAAATACTGCAGTGTAGAAATAAGGGCCTGTTGTCTTTAACATTAAAGTTTAACTTACTGACGTTTACACTTTCTGCAATGATTTATTTTATTTATACCTTTCTCTTCATGAATGAATAGAGAATTCTTCAAATCCTTGAAAATTTTTGATCTTTTGAAATCTTTTGTAGCACATTAGCTTTTTGATACTGTTCTGCTAATTGTAGGTTTTAGCAACTGTTGGTTACTAACGTTCCTTTAAAGTATACTGCCCACCACCTTTCATGTTAAACACATGTGTTTTGCGAGCCTTCAGAATAAGTGTGCGCAATGAGCCACATCCACTACCACATCAAGCTTAAGCTCAATACAGGGGGTCCCCGACTTACGAGCGCCCTGACATACGAGGTTCCGGACTTACGAACTGGCGAACGAGCAGTAAATTTGTAAAGAACATACAAAAAATACAGCACTTTTATGTGTTTTTAGATGAAAGTGTGTTAGCTAACCGTTTGGAAACAAGTTTCTGAGCATGTTTATGAACTAGTATGAACGTTTGTGATGAAAAACGAGTGTTCGTAGTAGCGCTAGCATAAATTTTCCGACTTACGACTGAAAATCCGGACTTACGAGCAACACGTGTTTCTGGTTCCGACATACGAGATTTCGTCTTACGAGATACTCGTAGTAACGGAACTCGCTCGTAAGTCGGGGACCCCCTGTATATCTAAAAATGACTGAGTTAGACATTTTTGTGTTTGCTAAAGCCGAGGCAGAAACATTGTTCCCCTTTCACCTTTAGTGGTTGGAACTGACTAAACTAAAGGTAAAAAATAACAACAAAAAACAGGGACTCCAGGTAAAAAATAATGCTTGAATGTAAGGAACCATGATTACTGGGTGATAAAAAAGCTTGCCTGAATGTCTCCACCTTTGTTCTCCATCAGCTCCAGATACTAGAGAAATTAAATTCATTATCTGAGTCTTTATTTTGTCATAGACAGGAAAATCTATTGTAAATGCCAGAATATGAGTATAAAAACACGTCTTAACAAGTTAAATTTCTGTAGTATAAGAGTAACCTGTTTGTGTGTAAGCATCACATTAATGCAGCTATATTAAATGGATCAAGATAAATATTTAAAACTCTGACTCCCCCTGCTCTAAAGGGTAAAAACACCAAGTCTTAATCAATCAGATTACAATCTCAGATAAAAGTGGCAATAATTTCATAAATGCCTAAAATCCCAAATTGTGCCGCAGAATAAAAACGCTCCTCTTCCATGCAGGAATTTCCCCTTTCTTACATTTATAAAACATTTTGAGATTCCCAGAGACAAACTGGGATTGAAAGCCGAACACGCTCACACATACAAAAAGTGTCTGCAAAAATAGAAAAGTCAAAAATGGAAGTGATGTTCCACGAACAGGCTGGATGTTTGCGTGTCCCCTGGGCAGAAGTATCTGTTCCCACGACCTGCCCTCTGTCCACTCTTCCGTCTCTCGGTCCTTCCTGTCTGTGTCTTCCATTCACAGACTAACAGAAGCCAGTCTTGGGGGAGAGTCAGCCCACCATGAGTCTCGCTGTGTATTTGCAGCAAGATCTGCAGCAATGACAGCAGCCAAGATGTCAAGTCCGTTTCTTGTTTAGCTCATTTTAGTTGAGCAAAAAGAGGCGCTAAGTATAAACTTCATGCAGGACTAAATAATTGCTCAAAATCCAGGGTCACGAGTTTATCTCGTAACACTTTGGATAGCATTATCTTATGACATGATGGAACAGAACCCTATCTCTAGATTGAGAACAAAGTAATTCATAAAACCAATAAAACTGGCTCCACCTTGGACATTTTTAATAATCTAATTTTCTTTCTGCCCTGGTGCCTCAGATAACAGTGTAATGTGATGATGATGATGCAACCTAAAAGCCATCATTTGTACAGAACATAAAGTTATACATAAGATGAAAATGTTAGGATCAATCATGTCTGGATGATTCCCAGTTGATCATCCTGTGTTTATTTAGTTCTTCCCAGAGTTTTTTTTCACTCACTTGGTTTCTATTATTAAAACATTAACGTTTATAAGTTTATACCCACTCCCTTGAATATGTAAAACAAAAAGTTTTGACATTATCCTTCATGCAGTTTTTTTTACATGATATTCAAAAACTAAACTAAAGTAAACTAATTATTGCCCCTCCCACTCTCACCTGACCTTTTGTCTGTGGATTGTGCTTCCCTGTGCCGCCATGCTCTGTTTCCTCCGTGTGTCTCCAATCCCGTTTTATTTGTGTTTTGTTGCCATGTCAGCAGTTTGATTTAGTTTTTTGTTAAAAAAACAAAACAAACAAACAACGAAGCAGAAAATGGCAAAAAAAAAAAAACAGAGTTAAATCATGGCCATTAAAAGTAACCATATAAGATAATCACAAAAACGTTTCACAACAATTGTCAGGAGATGTATAATCCACACTGTTTAAAATCTGCCAATAAACGTCTATTTTAGGGTGAATGTCCGTCAACTGCAACTAACAGAAAAAAAAAATGACTGTGAAAAAATTAATTATGTCACATAACAACATTTTACCATGAATTACTTGTTTCATCTTTTGATTTCCATCCTTGAAATATTTTTTTTTTCCAATTTTGTTACAAAAGAAAATACAACAAAACAAGTAATGTGACAACTTTATGTAGGATTTAACTTTTATTTTTCATTTTTAGAAATCATTATCATTTTGTGTAAAATGTTGATAAATGTATTGATGTATTTCATTCATTCCACCAAGTCTAATGGTTTAAAAATCATTTTCAAATTCAAGTTCAGGCTGTATTGTCATTTCACCACATGTGGAACATGAGGTGGTATGAAACTGTGCACTCAGGGTCCCAGTTACATCCAACAATCTAACGATAGCGAAAATATAAAGTGAAACTGTAAATAAGGATCTAAGATATGTGCTAAACACTAATAGTGCAAAACAATATGCAGAACAACAGCAGCACAAACATGAGTCTGCGTGAGGATGAGTACAGCATGAAATAGCAGCATGAGAACAGCAGCATGAATAATCAGCAGCACATATCACCAATCACAGTGGCATTACGGGGATTTTTTTTTCACAGTGATAATCCTGGCTGGGGATTTATGAGTCTAACAGCTGTTCCTCAGTCAAATACATAATAAAAAATTTAATAATAAGCATGATTAAAGTAGAATTAGCTCCATGTTAAGTGCTTCCTGTAAATTAAGTCCCTAAAAAGGGAGTTTCTATTCGTTCTTCAGCACCAGCGTCCCTTCCCTCGGTATATTAATATAACCTCTGAATCACTGTTCTTCAAAGGACAAGTCGAATGTCAAATGCCATCAGTTGAATCATTTCCAAGTTGTCTCCCTGTCTTTACTACGTCTACGGTGACACATGTGGACAAAAAGCTTCATGCTATTGCAGAATGGTGGGCGTTGACTTTGCCGTACGGCGCTGAACTCATGAATACAGGCTGGGTTGAGTCATCCGATGCACCTCCTGATTACAGCCTGCAGTGAGATTGACACTGCACATTGTGAACTTCGTATTCAGTGTCACAGACAATTATACTGAAAGGCCAGTACTATGATTAGTATCTATACTGTTCAGACAGAGGCGCCTGCACATCCTGATGCATTACTGTGCCCATGGGGTTGTTGCGTTATGCAAAAAGGGTCTATTTTCTAAGTTTTATTGGGAACCGAAACTCGTTTTTCATCTAAAACACTGAATTTGTGTTTGGTGAGCATGTTGGAAATCCTTTGAGGAAACAGCTCAACGACAGAGCCAAACTGACTCGGAGGCGTTTATTTTGGCAAGAGGTGTTCTCGTTGACTCGGTTTAACATTTTCACCCTGAAATTAGCTTCATGTCGTTGCTACTTTTAAGAAAGCGGGCCAGAAAAATGACTTGGCGTGCCTCAAGGGCCCGGAGCAAATTTGTTTCTGGTTATGGAGAGCAATGTCGAAACGTACTCCACTGGGGTGGGGAAAGGAGAGAGAAAAGCCATAATCAGATTCCAATTTTTATTTATTTTTCTTCTTGTCCTGGGGATAAAAGGGTTCACGTTCACGGCTGACCTTTCTGAGCGAATGAGATTTGAGTCTGCGTCCACACTGCAATCAGATAGCAGGGAAAGAAATAGAAACAAGAAAACAGCGTCCTTGTGGTTTCGTCCTGTTTGAAGGCGGCCGTGAACAGATCAGAGCTTCAGTCACAAAAAAAAAGACGTTTAGTAAACAGAACCTAGGCCAAAAAAAAAATGGAGCTGAAAGGGTCCAGATGTGAAGGGAGCACGGACCAATGAGATATCCAGGTCTGCGATCTCTGTTTGTTCCTCTGCAAATTAGTATGAGGCTAGCTATACCACGGATCATTATCCCCCTTCATTTTCCTCTTTCACACATGCAAGGCACACTTTCCTCATTTCAGCCCCTTCCTTTCTTTTTCTGAGTGCTGATTTCACACTATTGTTTTTTTGTTTTAAACAAAATAACAACAATTTTTGCAATCTACGGTAATGACTTCACTCAGCTCATCAGGAGATGGGTGCTATAACTCTGCGGCTTTTGTAACTTTTATAGGCCTACTTTTAAAATTTTGTTTTTATTTTCAAATACTTTCCCAGTAGAAACACAAACGCACACCAATATGCTCTACGTTTCCTTTAAACTGTTCTCTTTAAATTCTGCTTCTGCACTCATTTACTTTTAGTTTTTAGCTACCGTTTGGAACTTTTAGCGTTTGACTTTTAGCTACTTTCTGGTACTTGTAGTTTTTAGCATCTGTTTTGCTTCTCTTCCTGCTAGCCCTTTGCAGAGCCATATATATAGAGAGTTCCGACACTCTTTGATGTCGCCGATAGGCGGTCAATCGTTCCAAACAACGGCTATGGAAACCTTGTGGAGCTGCGCCCTCTGGCAGCAACGGAGCGCTACTGCAGGCAGAGTCAGACTGTTAAACAGACATGGAACAAATCGCCCCCTCCATGACCCACGTGACTTCCGCATTCCATTCTTACAACGGCACTCTATGGAAGTGTCGCAACTCTCACTTTATAT
>JBBPBX010000605.1:41183-71904 GCA_038048925.1 Garcialebias charrua
CATGCCAACGTATGACAAATGTTAAGAATGCCATCGTGGTTTCCGTCTATTTTAGCGTCTGCGGTTCGTTCTTGAGCTTGTGAGATCTGTGTGATGTGTGTGTATTTATATGTTTTCATCGCAGGCCCACCAACCCCCCCAAAAAAAAAAAACTTGTCTAATGTGTTGTTTGAACTTTTTTTTTAATGCAGGCAAAATGTATAAACTATACTTTGCATTTTGTTTCGTTTCTCTAAACGTGCGCCAGGTTATTAATGAACAACTGTGATCAACAGATGTCCAATCATGTATTCACAGGAGTTATCGTGGGTGTTTTGTTATAATTGTTTTTCTCCTCTGCTCTGAAAAGAAAGAGCCCGTGGTCAGAACGAGCCCTCCATCATCACCTCCGAGCAGAAGTGTGTTATAAATGGAATTCATTATTATTATTATTATGTAGCCACACAAGTACTTTGTTGTTTTTGTTTCGTTTTCTTTAAACATTTGCCAGGGTTTTAATGTACAGCTGACAGATGTCCAATCATGACCAGACCAAAAGACCAAAAAACATGCTTGTTAGGCTGATTGGTGACTCTAAATTGACCCTAGGTGTGAGTGTGAGAGTGGATGGTTGTTTGGTGTGAGTGAGACAGGTCCCTTAAACGTTTGCCAGGGTGTTAATGTACAGCTGACAGATGTCCAATCATGTCCAATCATGTATTCACAGAAGTTATCGTGGGTGTTTTGTTATAATTGTTTTTCTCCTCTGCTCTGAAAAGAAAGAGTCCGCGGTCTGAACGAGCCCTCCATCACCCCCCCCTCCGAGCAGAAGTGTGTTATAAATGGTATTCATTATTATTATTATGTAGCCACACAAGTAATTTGTTGTTTTTGTTTCGTTTTCTTTAAACGTTTGCCAGGGTTTTAATGTACAGCTGACAGATGTCCAATCATGTCCAATCATGTCCAATCGTGTATTAACAGGAGTTATCGTGGGTGTTTTGTTATAATTGTTTTTCTCCTCTGCTCTGAAAAGAAAGAGTCCGCGGTCTGAACGAGCCCTCCATCACCCCCCCTCCGAGCAGAAGTGTGTTATAAATGGAATTCATTATTATTATTATGTAGCCACACAAGTAATTTGTTGTTTTTGTTTCGTTTTCTTTAAACGTTTGCCAGGGTTTTAATGTACAGCTGACAGATGTCCAATCATGTCCAATCATGTCCAATCATGTATTCACAGAAGTTATCGTGGGTGTTTTGTTATAATTGTTTTTCTCCTCTGCTCTGAAAAGAAAGAGTCCGCGGTCTGAACGAGCCCTCCATCACCCCCCCTCCGAGCAGAAGTGTGTTATAAATGGAATTCATTATTATTATTATGTAGCCACACAAGTAATTTGTTGTTTTTGTTTCGTTTTCTTTAAACGTTTGCCAGGGTTTTAATGTACAGCTGACAGATGTCCAATCATGTCCAATCGTGTATTAACAGGAGTTATCGTGGGTGTTTTGTTATAATTGTTTTTCTCCTCTGCTCTGAAAAGAAAGAGCCCACGGTCTGAACGACCCCTCCATCACCGCCCCCGAGCAGAAGTGCGTTATAAATGGAATTCATTATTATTATTATGTAGCCACACAAGTGCTTTGTTGTTTTTGTTTCGTTTTCTTTAAACGTTTGCCAGGGTGTTAATGTACAGCTGACAGATGTTCGAATATATTTTTTTTTAATGCAGGCAAATTAAGCTCATGGTCCACTTGTGGGACACGTTGACCCACAAACAAAGGCGTTGTTCATATATAAAAATAAAAAACCGGTGCACGAGTAAACAGTAGCTGGCTGGTCAAGCATGTGTTGGTTTCATTTGACGTCGTTACACAACCAATGTGTTTGCTCACATTACAAGCTGGACGGTTGGACAAAAAAACGTGAGTTTTCCTTATACTTTTTTTACTCAATGTTTACATATTTTGTTAAAAGGTCAAGCTGTTACAACCTAAGGGAACTGGTGTACTGTATTTGTAAAGCCTTGAAGGGATGACTACCTCAGTCCAGGGAGTTGTATTGTGAAATAAACTTGGAGTTTGTGGAAAAAGAAAGCAATGTTTTATGGTTAAGTAAATGATAAAAAACGAATTGTGTAAGAAATATGTACGAAGTAGTTTTATGTGGAAATTGGCAATTGAGATGAGTTCATTTTTCGTTACTTATAGATAATTATTGTTTACATTGATTGTTTGTAAAGGGGCAGATGTAATAAGATATTTCTTTTATAAGATACATGTGTTTGTGTGTATTTTTACAAAAATGACTAAATAAATAAAAGGTGCTATTCTCCACTTTGACCACAAGAGACCACTCGAGATCTTTCTTGAGAAACTGTCTTTGTTTTGTAATAAACTATTTCAACCAGATAACATTACAGAGCCCTTCCAAAACGAAATGAACAAAATACACATAAAATAAGTTGCCCTATTATTTTTTTTAACCTTTGGGAGTATAGAGAAATAATTAACTGAGATTTGATAAACCTCTTATGTGCAAACTGGGTGGCCTCCAAAAAAGGCCGCCTTGAATTGATCATACAACTTTGTAAAAATGGGAGATTTGTTTTTGTTTACGACTACAGTATCTTAAAAAAATGTGCTGAGGGGATTGTTCCTGTCAGTATGAAGAAACAGGTGAGCTGTTGTAACTGTGTGAACCCAACCGTTAGTTCAACTATAAACACGTTCTAAACGACAGTAGTGACTCATATTTTTTATCATTAAAAATAAGATAGTAAATACATAAAAGCCCGCAATGAAAGGGATTGTTATGAAAGTAATGTGAAATAAGCCTGCATAGTTTGCCATTGATAATATAAATTGGTTAAGTCAAAATGTGTTTTCCATATAAAATATACTAATGCTTTACAGATTATTGTCCTGATGCGGGTTCAATAAATCTAGTCTTCTGGACAGATTCTTCTTTGTATCAAAAGTACTTCTTCAATCTGAGGAGCTGTGGCAAACTCAGTCATTGTTCCTCCTTGATAGAGAGGAACGATGGTTTGAGAGAAGAGTAAAAATAGGCCAAAAACTTTTTTTTAAAAAAAGGTGCAGAACACATTCAGTCTGTGCTAAAAGCTAGTGAGTAAAAATGTGTTTTTTTAGAAGAGTTTTTAAACTGGTCAGTGAAGGAGCTTGTCTGATGCAAGAGAGAGATCGTGCCATAGTCTTGGAGCAGCAGCAAAAAAAATAAACACTGTCCCCTCTGAGCTTCCGTTTGGACCTCGGCTGATCTGAGGCACCGAGTAGGAAAATATGGGGGGTTAAACAGCTCAGAGATATAGAATTGGGGCAGGACCATTTAAACTAAAAACAAATACAGTAAAAAGAATCTTAAAATGAACAGGCAGCCAGAGGAGTGAAGCTAGAACGGAGAGAGAGAGAGAGAGAGAGAGAGAGAGAGAGAGGAGAGAGAGGGGGGTGATGATGTGTTCCCCGACGGCACAGCGATACGCTAAGGTTTGTCCCTGTAAGCTGGCTGTGAACAATATAATGGATTTCCTGAATGTCACATGAGGGTCTTCAGTTTGACACGAGCGGATGAGTTTAATCAGTCATAACTCTGAATGTTAAAATTAGCGTCACAAAATTTTCTCCTCTGTAAATATTAGAGGTGCAGCCATTAAAGTTAATCACATGGGTCAGTGTATTTCAATGTTCTTGGTGGGTTAATATCAGTGGTGGGATGTAACTTATCAGTGGTGGGATGTAACTAAGTACAAATATTTTGCAACTGTACTTAAAGTATATTTTTCATGTATCTGTACTTTACTTAAGTAGAATTAAATGTGGGTACTTTTACTGTTTACATGAAGTATCTGTACTTTCTACTACACTACATTTCTATAATGTGTTGAATTACAAGTTACATTCACGTTGCAACTTTTTGATTTGTCGTTTGTTTGAAAATAACTGATGTTGAGAGGGGAGTTGGTCCACTGAATCACTGCAAAGTGGACACGTAACATTAGACCTGCCTTCAAGAAGAGTTGGACCGATGATGTATATTCTTGTGTACAAGTCATTTAGCTGGGAGCACCCACAGCACCACTAACACACACAAAACGGATTCCACCACAAAGATTCAACTTGAAGATACACAACACCCATGGCTTTATTGAAATGTTATTGAAAGACCATTGAAATATTAAAAAGACCATTGAAAGACTGTTCAGTACAGCAGGACAGATTCTCTCTCCCTAAAGGGCCAGACATGGACTCAAACTTTGAAATATACAGTTATGTAAACATTCTATTGTAAAACAAACAAATATCTTAAAATTCTATGAATCATTAGTGAACGTCTGTTGTCTTATCATCTTGTGCTGACTGCTGTTTTCATTCACGAACGTGACGATCCACATCTTATGGAGGTTGAAGCTCAGGGATGACATACAGAGTTAAATATCATTAATTAAAATAAGAGGAACAAGTTTACCTTTGCCATTTTTTATTTAACACAAAGTAAAACCAAAGTGTAATTTTAACTGCAGTAAACAAAGTAAAAGTTGTCTGATGAAAAAGGAGCATTAGATTTGACAAAGGACTAGACACTGATCATTTCAACTCCAGTTTGTCATCAACTAGTTAAATTACTGTCTAGTCCAATCTTGTAATGGGTCAATGGTGAACAATATTTTAACTTCCTGACACCATTCTCAAAACGTAGACCCCAAGTGTTGAGACGTTTGGAGACATCTCTCATCTCCTAACATCCCATAAACTGACATATTTTAATATTGCAGCAAGTGTTACCCCCTTTTTTTTGTGAGGAGAAAGGGAGTAACATGACAACCACAAAAATTCAGGAGTCCAAGTGAATGTTATAAAACAAGGGATTTATTTTACAGCCAACACAAAAAATCCCTGGAGTCTCATACAAACTGTGGGGAGAAAGGGACAGTTAGGTGGTGCCAAATCAGAGAAAACAATAAAATAAAACAGGGCCTAACTATAGTCTAAGCTACATAAAATACATAGAAAAGAAAAACCTTGCTAACCTTATCTAATAAAAGTTTCACCAAAACTTACATGGGTGGCACCCACCTACTTACCTGGTGTATTTAACAGAAAAACACCTACGTCTTGGAAATGTACAGGGTACCCCCAAACTTACCTAGTCCTCTAACTCCCACCACAAACCTTTACACAGAGCACCAACGATGAGACATGCATCAGCTAGGCTAGCCAGATGGAGAGACTGCCTGTTGTTCCTCAGGTGGAGACTTCCTCTGTTACTCAGGTGGACTGCTTATGCAAGGCCTCCTTGGATTGGTCCGTGTGTGGAGAGGAGCTAATCAAAGGAGATTGATACCAGCTTGACACCAGCTTCCTTACTATCTGTGAAGAGACAAACACAAGGGCAGGAGAAAGAAAAACACATACAGCCTGACAAAAATTTAACACCTCCCTTAAAAGTCCAAAAAAAATGTTTGAAATGCTCAAAGTTAAACACAAGCCTAAAGTGCACGTGACAAAGTTTATGGCAGATCTTCTAATGACTAAACGAAACATACACAAGGCCACTGACCGTAACAGCAAGAATATATTGTTCAAGTACAGAAGAAGCTGGGTTTCAAAGTTTCTGAGTTCAGCCTGTCTTTTTTTTTTGTGAGAGAATCTGTCCTGCTGTACTGAACAATCTTTCAATAATTTTCAATAGTCTTATTAAGGTCATGGTTATCGTGTATTTTCTGGCTGACTCTCTGTGGTGGAATCCATTACTGTGGGTGCTTTCAGCTCAATGACATATATAGGTGATTCTTTTTTTGCGGCAACATTTTGGCTTCAGGACTTTTGAAAATAAAAAGAGTAATATTTTAAGTTTTAAATATTTTGTTACATCACTGACATGTTTAGCAATAAGAAATTAATAATGGTCAAGCTCAGGGCTGGATAAAATAATAATTACAGGTAAAGTAATAATTACATGTATATGTGATTACGTTTTACCTGAATTTCCACCCTGTTAGGTCCTTGTTACACCTTGTTTGGTTCATAAACCTAACAAGGTGGAACATAACAGGGTGGAATTTTTTAGCTAATCTAGCTGTAGCTCTTTATATGGTCAACATTTAGCTAGCTAACCTTCAACAGAATAGCAAACCTTTAATGACTAAATCTAATATGTTGTTTTTTTTTTATTCTATTGAGGACATGTTAGGTCTAGGGTATGTATTAGTAATGGTTAGGTTTAGGGTAAAGGTCAGGGTTAGGTTATAGAAACGAATGAAAATGAATGGAAGTCATTGCAACGGATCACAGATATAGTACAACAAACGTGTGTTTGTGTGTGTGTTTGTGTGTGTGTGTGTGTGTGTGTGTGTGTGTGTGTATAGGTCCGCTCACGACAAGCAGCATTAACGGTCAAACGAAAACGTGTTAGTTTTCATTACACATACCCATTGTGTGTGGAGGTCCGGTCGGACCAAACGGGAGTATGTGAGCTGAAGCGTCGCACACGTAATGCGTGTAGGTCGGTCGGACCGGACAAGAGTATGAACGTCGTCTCACACACCCAACGTGTGGAGGTCGGGATACGACAAGCTGTAGCGTACGCTTAGAAGTGTAAAAAAAAAACAATCGAGCGGGAGCTGTATGCGTGGTCGGACGGACGTTAAGCACGGTTGGTGGGACGGTGTGGAGGTCGGCGGCACGACAAGCGTACGCTTAGAAGTGAAAAGGAATATCGAGCGGGAGCTGCATTCGTGGTCGGACGGACGTCAAGCACGGTTGGGCGGACGGTGTGGACGCTTAGAAGTGAAAAGGAAAATCGAGCGGGGGCTGCATGCGTGGTCGGACGGATGTTGTTCGGACAGGAAAAAGGCAAGGGTTTTTAACCGCGGAGCCGGCGTGTTTAGTTTCCATATAATCAGAGCGTGACACTGGACAAGAGAGATGAGACGTTGTATAGATCTCTGTAGCATATCTCCGATGTACAAGTTTACTAATTTACTTAACTTGTTTTTGAACTTGCTCGGCAGTGCATTTCAAGCAAGAAGACACAGAGGATCAAGGATCGTGGACGCTAAAAGGATGACACTCAAGAGTAAAGTGGAGGATCAAGGCGAATAGAAACCGTCGAAAGAGGAGTCGTTCAAAGTGAAGGATCAAGACGAATAACGTCGTACAGAACACGTATATAAGGTAGTCAAGCGTAACAAGAACTGAACTCTGTTATCCTCGCTAGACTGAACCGTAACGCAATGGCTAGTTATCAGGACATCGAACAGTCATGGTACACGGAACACGCCGAGCCTCCACAACCGATACCAGCTGTCATACACAACATGACACAAAGACGTTTCCACGAAATGGAAGGAGCACACGAATCAAGGTACAATCACGCAAGTGAGCGTCCGTACGGAAACGCAAACGATGTGCGCTCACACCAAACGACCCAGGATCGTTCCTACCATCCGGCAGACGCCGCCACCCCATCGAGTTCCCGGTGGATGGATCAACATTACGACACATTGTATGGCAGCAGTGTACACGAACCTCAATACCAGCAGCAGCAACAACAACATCAGGAACAACGCGATGTATCTCAGACGCATTCCTTTCAAAGGTTCGGATACCAGCACGCACCACATCCAGGACCACATCCAGGACGTGGTCGCCCTTATAATAGAGGATACAACGAGAGAAGACGATACCAGCGTGGATACAATCCTCTGCGTTACAATTGTTCTGAGCGCAGACCACCTAATAGCCAGCGACGTTACAACGGAGGAGCTGGTACTAATCCACACGGGTGGGAGACACACGGAGACCGCCAACAAGCCACGCGAGACAGAACGTACAGCTACGAAGCGGATGATAATCGCCCGTCGACGACGACAGACGCGGATGATAATCGTCCGTCTACGAAGGCGACAATTGTCGGTCAAAAGCGTAAGTTGAGCGAGCCGAACCAACGTAACGAGGAGCCAAGCACAAAATGTGAACCTCCGTGCAGCAACGCACATCAAAATACAAACGACGCCGACGGACCTCGACCCACGTCTAAAACGAAATGGCAACGTTTATCGTCTTACGACAAGCCGGATTTGTCCACGTCTTCTTCGTCCAACGACTCGGACCGTGACGACAAAGATCTACAGCAAACTAACGCGGACGACCGAAGCAACGCTGAGACGAGCGCTCACGATATCGGGCGAGCAAACGAGCCAGAGACTAGCGCTCACGATATTGGACGTACAAGCGACACAGACTCCAATAGTAGCATAGGTGCACGCAACACGGACGTGAGTAAAAGCAACAGCAACAGCAGTAGAACCAGCAGCAGCAGCAGCAGCAGCAGTAGCAGCAGCGGTCATTCGGACAACGAAGCTGGAGAAACGACCCAATGTCACGGAAACCTTAACGTCTCACACGCTGTGAGAACCAACGACGTAGAACGTAAAGTCTCATCGAAAATTCGCCGGCGACTCCACAAGTCTGCGCTCAGCTCCAGAGAGAAACGCTCCGTATCACCCGTCAGCGACTCGGATATCGAACACGACCGTCGACGGCCCTGCTCCAAATCAGGCGAACGTGTAGAGCGCTCTTCAGCGTACGACCGTCAACGCCGTCGTCGCTCCAGGTCGTCATCACGTAAGAACAGAGGGGAACGCTCGTCGCGCCGTCGCAGCTCCAAATCGTCTCGTGAGCGCTCAGGGGAACGTACATCGTCGTCATCGCACAGCGACTCAGATACGGAGCTGACTCTGAAGGTATCGCCGTGTAAACGCGGCCAGGCTTATCTAAAACCGATAGCGGTTCCCGTCGAGCGGAGACGCTCACCTTCACCGCTCGCAGCTGAGACTGAGCGACGGACCCTACCCACGAGTCCTTTGGTCAGCATTTACGAGTCTATCGGCAACGAACCGGTTGTAATCTTAGACTCGGATCGCGAGGACGAGTTTGGTTACGATGGAAATTGGCCTGAGCAACAACGAGACGTTTTGACGATGACCGCGTCAAATCGACAACGAGAGCAGGTCGGAGACGTCTTAACGCCGCCGCGACGACCTATCGCCGCCGCGTCAAATCTACCTAAGCAGCAACCTGTATACGACCGTTCAACTACCCCCGTGACGCCACAAGACCTCTTACCTGCACCAAATCGACAACGAGAGCAGGTCGGAGACGTCTTAACGCCGCCGCGACGACCGATCGCCGCCGCGTCAAATCTACCTAAGCAGCAACCTGTATACGACCGTTCGACTACCCCCGTGACGCCACAAGACCTCTTACCTGCACCAAATCGACAACGAGAGCAGGTCGGAGAGCAGGTCGGAGACGTCTTACCGTCGCCGCGACGACCGATCGCCTCCGTGTCAAATCTGCCTAAGCAGCAACCTGTATACGACCGTTCGACTACCCCCGTGATGCCACAAGACCTCTTACTTGCATCCGCCGCGCCACAACAACAGATCGCCGCGACGGATCAGATAGAAAATCGACTTCGGGAGAACATCGGATACAACTCCCTTGTGACAGGACGACAAATCGCCGCGTGGCCGGATCACGTCAACCGGAACGAGTCTAACGATGGGGACAAGTCTAGCGACGGCGATATTCAGCCTAAGCGACACACTCGAGACGTCTTAGCCGCCTCCCTTGCGAAGCGGCGACGTGTTATGAATCACGTCACCTGGAACGATGAGCACAAGAGCAACGGCGATTATGAAACCCACACTAAAGACGGCGAGCACGACGACGAGTACAGTGACGATGAAACCGCGAATCGGCCTCGACAAAAACACGCTGGAGACCTATCGACACGCGTGTTAACTTCCCCTGCACCGCAACAACCTATCGCTGAGCTAGACGATTCTAGTAGTAATCGTGGTGACAATCAGCAGCAACAACCAACTTTTGGAGCGGATGATGTATTATTTCAGAGCATGCAAGAGGCCGCGATAATGGAATGTGAAACAAGGAACGCGGTCGTAGTGCTCTCTGAAGAACAACTCTCCAATGTTTTGTCGACAAGAACCACGTTACAAAAGAAGGAGAAGAAACCCCGAAGCGCAAGGAAGAACGCAACAGGGACACGTTCTAGGAAAGCAGCAAGCGAAACGACAAAACGAAACAACGAAAACGACGTGGTACAAAAGAATGAAAAAAAGACCCAACGCGCAAGAAAGAACGCGACTGGGACACGTTCTAGGAAAGCAGCAAGCGAAATGACAGCACAATACCCCGTGAACGAGGTGGACGCAACGATAGAGTGTGTGGTAGCATGTAGCTTGCAAGAGACTGCTGCTAACAAAGTGTGCTCTTCGACCTCAGCGCAAGTCAGCACGCAAAACCTTACGACTGACCTCCAAAGTGAAGCGGGGCTTTGTACGTGCTCTTCATCAATGTGCACCACGTGTACGAACAATCAGGAGACGACCGCAGCCGCTGTTGCGACTTTGATCCACGGTTATGTGGACGACTATGCCTTCAGGACGCTAAATGAAGCTGTGCGATCCTTAGATGAGTTGATGCCGTACAATTTAACGTACGTATCGATCAAGTCGAGCATTATACGTTAGACTGTTCAAGTGTGTTTACACGTTTCTTTTCGTCTCAATTTCAGATCTACGCACAGAGAAGAAGAGTATACTACGATCGGTACTGATTGTCAAGCTCGAGAGCACAGCGGTTCACACGACGCAGACGCTACAACATCGTCTCGAGCTCGAGAGTACAGCGGTTCACACGACGTAGACGCTACAACATCGTCTCGAGCTCGAGAGTACAGCGGTTCACACGACGTAGACGCTACAACGTCGTCTCGAGTGGAAGAAGAAGCTACAAGGTCGTTTCGAGTGGAGGGAGAAGAAGCTACTAGGTCATCTCGAGTGGAAGAAGCTACAACGTCGTCTCGAGTGGAAGAAGAAGAAGCTACAACCTCGTCTCGAGTGGATGAAGCTACAACGTCCTCTCGAGCGGAAGAAGCAGGCGCTGCGCCGACTTCACCGCGCACGACTCACCAACAACGTCTCTCAGGATCCTCGAGTGACACGTTGGATGTCACGATAAACCTCTTGACCAAATGTAACATATGCTATGTGCTTTTCAGCAGTTACGTGATATGCAACAATTTCTACATTAGTTTCAATCAACCAATGCAATGCACATGCGGATGCGTAGTGTGCACCCACTGTTACACTCAATCGAACGAGTTGAAGTGTCACCAGCACGGCACAAAACTGAAAACGGGACTGGTGAACATTACAGCCAACATCTTAAGTCACACTCGTCACGTCTACACGAACAACAAATGGGACATGATGCTTGACCCGAACCCCCTTTACAAAGCACCCACGGAACAAAACCGTCTCGTTCAACAGATGATAAGATGTCGGACGAACCAGGACGTATTACGCCAAGGTAAGACATAACGTTTCATATTTATTATCATTACTAGTCAACCTGGATGGAAGAGTGTGTGTGTGTGTGTGTGTGTTTGTGGGAGGGGGGGGTCTAATGTATTCTGTGAATAAAGAGAGAGGGGGTGGAGGGTCTAATGTACTCTGTGCTTTCTCGTTTCAGTGTATACAATGTTGCTCGACGCAAAAGACGACATCGCCTTCAAATACTTCAGCAGATCGCCAATGAAGATCACGGACGCCTATAGATACGTGGCCATGTCTCACACTGTGAATTTTTGGAATCACATCGTCGTGGGTACTCAGATGCCTGACACCGCAGATATGCTTGCGCCGGCCGCCCATCTGTGTAATTTGTACAACGTATCTATGGGTATGTACACATTCCATTGGGCGTGTTTTGTGTTCACCACAGAGATCGTGTTCGCCATGTGGTGCTTGAACACGAGCACGAGGGCCGTTGTTCCCATCACAGCCGCAGAGCTCTCGCACATCACAGACGCGTCCGAGTTTCACTTGATGACATATTTTCTACGGAAGTGGATAGAAGCGCATTACAACCGCACCGCGACCGTTGTCTTGGACAGCAGCCCCTGCGAGATGTTCTCGTTCAAAGATGTGATAACGTGGATCGCTGCAAAGTGCGGTATGAATACTAGGCTGCCTACACACGCGTTTAGTACACGCGAGGTGAATCGTGTTCCGCTCGGTCCGGCGGATTCTATGTTTATATATCCTAGAACCACGGAGCACGACACTGTTTATATCGATATAGAAAAGGAGTTCAACAGCAGACACGGCGATCGTGTGGCCAACGACCACGTACACACACGTTCGAGTGTGTACGCGTTTATGTAAACGTGTTGTAAAGTGACACGAGAGACACCAAGTCCCCTCCGGTTGATTTTGCTGAGCCGTATTAAAACAAATGCTTATATACGAAGACTCTGTCTTTTTAACATAGTTTTATACATTCTGCGTTTAAACACAGACAAACATAAAGACTACCTTTTGACACATATTTTGTACACTGTGTTTGTCCTACACTGTACGTTTACACTCCGTAGTAATTGAGTACTGAACGTTCGTATCAGCGCTTTACTGTACTGAACGCTTTTATACGAAGATTGTCTTTTTAACATGTTTTTGTAACAGTGGTGTACTTTGTGTACGTTTCTATTACATGAATACTGTACGTTTTGACATATACGTTATACACTACGCACGCTGTAGCCATAGAGTATTGTACGTTCGTATCAGCGTTTTCCTATACTGTGAAAATGTTCTTGTGCTGTTGACATGACTTTCTGTACATCTTGTACTTGATCGGATTTGTTTTGTACGATACATATTCTATTGCGCTGTTAACACGTATTGTATACACTGCGTTTGTCCTACACTGTACGTTTTACATTCCGTAGCCATAAAGTACTGTACGTTCGTATCAGCGTTTTTCTGTACTGAACGCTTTTTTACAAAAGATCTGTATTTTTTTAACGTGTTTTTGTACCCTTTGCGTTTTAGCTCGCATTGTGTACTTTGTATACGTTTCTATTACACGAAGACTGTACCTTTTGACATATATTTCATACACTAGTATTACACGCCGTAGTCGTGAGGTATTGTACGAGCTGCATTTTCCTATACTGTGAACATGTTCTTGTGCTGACATGACTTTCTGTACGTCTTGTACTAGGTCGGATGTGTTTCTGTATGACACATATTCTATGTATCGCATGTAGCCATTTATAGAGTTGTTACTGCTTAGGTGCTAAACGTGTACCTTTTTTTTTAACCAACTTGTATCGGAAATGTATTTTGTATTAAACGATACGTCACTCCTGTTGAACGAATCATGGAAGGTGTATCACACAATAAAGGTCTTTTTATAACGTATTAGAGGAAACGTTGTTCTTTCACTTTCTCGGAATACAATCGGTTTCAGCCGTTGATGTGGAGAGTATCAGAGTGTAAGCTGAAGACGATGTAATTCTGCCTTTCGATGCTACCAGAACCCAATGAAAATCTTCTTATTGTAGAATAAAAAAAAAAACTCACGTTCTTTCTTTACACGTATGAACAACTGGTTCTTGTCGTGATTACTGTAAGCGTAAAGAAAAGGGATCACACAACCCCCCCTTCTGATAATGAAACATGAGTACCTTCCCCAATTCAAACCCTGAACGACTGGAAAGAGCACGTTCGGATTTCTCGGTTCCGGCGTATGTATGGTATCGTACTAACGATGTAAAAATATACTGGGTTTTTGTTATGTTACAGGACACCATCATGGTTCAAGAAAATGCTTTTTTGTACTGGTGGCTAACAAGCAACAATGACTGGATCAGAGTATCGTTGATCGCCGCACCGATCATGATCGTGTTCGGTGTAGTTGCTACGATTTTGTACGTGTGCCGTAGAAAGCGGTCGTCGCAGATGATATACAACCCGTGCGGTTTACACACGAACGCGTCTCATTATCAACCCGTCTACATGCCCACTACTTGTGGGTTCTTTGATGATCACGACATGCACGTTCGGTTCATTCGAGCGCAGGATTCGATGGTTGTGGGCTCAAAATCAGAGGAGCACGAAGACGCGATCTCGCCTGATCAAGAATCGCACCCTGATGATGGACTAGAATCTATTCCCTTGTCATAAACCTGACAACGTTAATCGTATCAGCGAGCATCGTCGGCTAGCTATCGTGCCACGATCGTCGTCGTGCCCTCGCGAGCGTCGCATCGTCTATCGTGCCACGATCGTGTCCTCGCTGAAGAAACAAAAAAAAAAGAACGTTCGTTGTCTCGCATAACCCATTTGTGAATAAAAAACTGTGAAACGGTTTGTAGTGTCGAGTATCATTTTATTGTTACATTACACATAATCGATAAATGTCCTTCTAACTTTAGACATCACATACACTTGTTTGCACATGTGATATGTACAATATACACCTAGTACACAGAAAAACATATGCGTAATCATCGTAAGGGCAAAACTCCAGTAGCACAGTTGCACGTGGCTTATTGTACTGGTCGTCACATTTATCATTGGTACAACCATCCTATTGCAAAGAACGCCTTCTCTGCCGCTTGACGTTTGGCGCTACGTTCACTGGTACCAAAACCTAGAATGTGAACAGAACGATTATCCATGAGTAACACGTCGATTCACAAGTTA
Source organism: Garcialebias charrua (assembly GCA_038048925.1). Lineage (NCBI taxonomy): Eukaryota > Metazoa > Chordata > Actinopteri > Cyprinodontiformes > Rivulidae > Garcialebias > Garcialebias charrua. The sequence goes on from JBBPBX010000605.1 coordinate 55,757, forward strand.
ACGAAGCATAGTGCACATGCATACATACCGTGAAGGATGAGCGTGTCTGCATACGTAGCAAACGTCTTTAGCACGATGTTACATTTACATACAAATCCGTCGTTGAAAGTCTCGACGAAGTACGTCGGGATTGCGTAGCACTCCTTTCGACACAGTTCCTGAGAGAACACACGCGATATGGAATACGACTCAATAAATAGGCGTTATGAATGAGCCACAATGTCCACACAAAAAACCAAACCTTTAACTTACGTGCAAAGCGCTAATGCAGTTTACATCGACCGCATCACTAGCCGCTCCGGTGGACCCGTTCCCTTGCGAAGTGGTCGACGACACACCAGCAGCGTCTGTGGCGTCTTCGGTCAAAGCTCTGATGTAGTTTACATAGAACGCATCATCACTAGCCGTTCCGGTCGACCCGTTCCCTTGCGAAGTGGTCGACGACACACCAGCAGCGTCTGTGGCGTCTTCGGTCAAAGCTCTGATGTAGTTTACATAGAACGCATCATCACTAGCCGTTCCGGTCGACCCGTTCCCTTGCGAAGTGGTTGACGACACACCAGCAGCGTCTGTGGCGTCTTCGGACGACCTAGCCGTAACATTAGTCGGAGCGCTCTCGATGAGAACGCTCGACGTGATTTTCGCATCGGACTCGTCCAACATAATCAACATGGATTTGGCAGCCTTCGTTTTTGCTGAGCGTTTACGTGTGTCTGTCGCCTCACAAACCAGCTTTTCGTTTTCGTTTATCCTAACACGCACGATCCAGGTGTGCGATGGCTCGTGACTCGCTCCCGTTGTCTTGTCCACGTAAGTTATTGCGTACTTGTTGCGATCGCAACGCTGTTGCAGCTCGCTTATAGGATCCATAGTAAAATCAAGAATGTTAAACTCGACTACGACTTATGCTGTACGCAAGCTGACACGTGTACAATCACTTCTATTCGGTGGGCAGGAAACGCACCATGACTTTATACGATGGGTGGAACTGAGTGAATTATGGGAGGCTACATGTTATGTAAAGGTCGGTAGAGTTTTTTTGTAGAGTCGGTCTCGCTAACAGTACGTGTACAACATAGAAGGAGGTCAATGTTTTTTTTTTTTTTAACAAACCACCTACTGTCCAGGATGTAACAAAGTGTGTACATCACGGTCGAGCGAACAGTCTACGCTCGAGGAGTGGTAGTGTACACGAAGGTCGGCTAGCATTCTATGTGTAAGGAACACACTATACGATTGAGGTTGCAACATTGTCCTTGTGTGAATTATATGTTACTATACTAAACGATAAGTGTGACTGTAACAAAAATGGGGAGGGTGGGAATCGAGATATTAATCCAAGGTCAGATGGACACGGTGTCGAGGATGTATAAAAGGAAGCCGAACTTGTCTTACGACACACACCGAGTCGTGTTAGGTCATGTCGAGATGGCTTATCTGTACGGTTTGCTCTTCACGTGTTGTCTAACACTTGCGCTTAGCGTTTACGCTGGACCCGTACCACAAGTCTTTGTATCGGACACAGGACACGTACACGTGTGCGATAACGACACGTGCATCGACCGTGTGATATACGACGGTTTCGTAGAGACTGAAGGGGATCTAGACTACAAACTGAAGAAAATCGTCAACGACAATCCTCACATTCAGATCCTGACCGTAGAAAAACCCATCGCTTGTCGCGGTCGCAATGTGCGGGCGCGAAAATGTACATTGACGTTTGAAACTATGGAGATCGGGCTACACGGAGTCAAGAGTACGTCGTCGTTCGCAAAATTGATCTTGCGGAAAATACCGACCGACCAGGAATATGACAACATCACACGTACGTTTCCGTGTGTGATAACTAGACGTTCAAGACAAACCATGTGTAGACGCAAATTCCCATCTATCGCACGCAACGGATTGTGGACCGTAAGCGTGAACGAACCGACGCAACTCTGGACAGGACCGTTGCGAGAAACTCCGTATCCGACTTTGACACTATCTGGGCAGTTGGTGTCATCGCACGCCGACGTCCCCATCGCACAAGGCGTGCGTTTTAGCAACGAACCTCGCGGCGTACATTTTGCTTACGACAAGGACAACGTAGATAGCCTGTACGGGCTCGCACTCGCTAGGATTATACACGAGACCGGACTGTACGCGGGTTACGGGTACGTTGTCAGCTCCCATTATAACGGGATGTTACACGTCGAAGTATACGCAGGCCGTACTGTAGAGAAACGTTGTATCACCGCAATCCTTTCCGTCGCCGATTCAACGTCTCAAGGTGACCCGACCGTGTCTATCCGTTGGAACTCTTGGATCTCGCACGACAGACGCCTCGTCGTTGACGTGTCTGTAATGGACTACGGTGAACCGTTTGACTCGAAATGGTGTTCGGAGAGTACGCGTTGCTACAGAGGCCAAGCGCAACAACCTCCGTTCGAGGACAGCGGCGGTGTAGAAAAACACACGACCGCTCCCAGGCAAGTCGTTCCACGCCGACACATGGTCAACTACCCCGTCGACGCCTTGATGACAACTGTTCAGAACGCCGACGAGCAACAGTTTGAATACCGTAGTTGGAACACGTGCGGCACGGAACCCACGTTGTGCGCTCTCGGTTCCCTTGCAGGCGCGTGCCACGTTATGTTAAAGGAAGTATCAGCGGGCGACGCGACGAAGCTCGGCAAAACGCAAGGATTTGCCGTGGACACGTGGGGACTGACATACGAAAGCGAGCTAAACTTGAAGGGTTTCGTAGTGGGAACCAAGGGTCTCTTGGCCGTGGACTACACTGTCTCTGTGCTCGGAAACGACAGTTTGATCGAGCAACCTTGTAACACGTTCACGTGTAAACCACGGCTGTACGACGTTGCCGGTTGTCGTGATTTCGGCGTGCTGATCGACGACCTTAACGTAACCGTACCTTTACCCGATGGCGTTGGATGGCTTGGTAACTTCACCAGAAACTATATGTCCGTCTTCTACCCGTTTGACAACGACGCACCTCCGTTGGAAATCGGTGCGTTGTAAGCAACTGTTTCGTGCAAGCGTTCCCGTATTTGTATATGCAACACACGTGCACGGGGCTCAAGCCGTTGCACGTGTGTTGGATAACGCTTGAGCGTGATACGATTACGTTGTGTGGTACTGTGCGACAAGGTTCAGCGAGTGTCATGTTCGTAGGTAGGCTATGAACGTTGTATCTTGGGAACGATTCCATTGCATCTGTATCACTGTTCCACATATTACGTTACAGCATAGTTGTTAAGCTTGTAAGACCACGATTGTTAACAACGGCATAGTTGTGTCACGGTTGTAGGTCTATTATTAATTTAATAGACAATATGCGCTGTACACTCCTTATGTGTAGAAGTCCCTTTCTAAATACTGTGGCACACTTTTTTTTTACTCTTCAATATACACGCGTGGCTCAGACCACTGCATTTTGTTGCTGCTACCATCCTTTGTACTCTTTAATATACACGCGTGGCTCAGACCACTGCATTTTGTTGCTGCTACCATCCTTTGTACTCTTTAATATACACGCGTGGCTCAGACCACTGCATTTTGTTGATGCTACCTTTTAGGACCGCTGTATTTGTGACTTAAATCATGTGAACCGTGCGGTTTTATGTAGATATGTACTTAAATATATACGCGTGGCTTACACCACTGCATTTGTTACTTCTATCTATATCTTTTTTTTTTAACTGTGTGTATACGCATGGCTAAGATCACTGTATTCTAGGATAGGTTTACCACGTATTGTTGCTGTTGTTACGTTTAGCGTTTACCTTCACTGTGCGACACGGTCTTTCTAGGTGTAGTACATTGAAGCTTACACACTAAGCGTTTGCGCTAAAGCACACTTACTTATTCATAATAATATAAACGCGTGGGTCAAGCCACTGCAACCGTGCCGTTCCACTCATCGTTTTGTAAATTGTGATTAACCCTATGTGTCACGTTTCGTTTTGTCAATTACTGGTGTTCGTGTATTATATGTCTTGTAACCCTGTCTCTTTACTACATTTGTAACAGTGACCGTTTTTGTTTTTGTTTTCTTTGATGGTGTTTCTATGTCTCTTACCGTTAACATGAATGTAATAAAGACAAGACTCAAACAAAACATGTGATATTCGTCTTTATTAATTTGTGTATATATATCACACAGGTATTACACTCAATACATGTCGACTCGAACAAAGTCATTTTTTTATAAACTTTTAATTGACAGACTCATGATACGGGATGGTTTGAGATGCTCCTTTACATACTCAGCTCCTGGAAATATTCGGACAGGTCTCGCGTCTCAGATGCGTCGTAAGTGTTTGTGCACAGCAGGTGTGTTTCAATCGGTCCCCACGGAACAGATTCGCCTAGAATGCCAAACACACACGTTCGAAAAACATGCAGTCGCTCGTACTCGTCTAGGGTGACGTGGCTTTTGAGCGCCTCCAGAACGCCTTTGGCTAAGGACTTGTTAGGCTCGTGTGTGTAACGACAAGGATTGTAACACCCGATCCATTCTTCGATGGATTTGTGCGCCTTGTTTCGCTCGAAGATACAAGCCAACCCGTCCACGATGGATTCTATGACAGCGATGTCGGTCATTTTCTTGCCTTCGAAATGCTCCGGATGATGACTGTTGTTGTTGTAATGATGCGCGAACCCGACCGCGCCTATTGCGCTTAGGATGCTTTTCATGTCCTCCTTCTTATGAGCGTTTCCAACATACGCGTCGCCCCTCTCCGCCGCCTCTTTCTCCATAAACATGGCCATTAGACCGGAATACGCAGAAGCTTCGACCGTGCTGGTTTTGCTCGAGTCGTGGCATATTATATTTCTTACGTAGTAGCGATCGCACAAGAGATCCAAGGGACGTTTGTCTGAGTCTGGGTTATCTTTAAACCTTTCCCACGTGAATTCCTCGAGCGCTCTTGCTACGATTGCGCCGACCATCGTTACGAACAGGCTGTGAGATATGAACGCCTTGTGGTGTTCTCGTAACGGTAAGTACTCTGCCAAAGTGCGTTCGCATTGTTCGTTCCACCCCGGGTCGTTCTTCTTGGTGCGCTGTGCAAGAGAGCACAATAGCTGCGTCAGTCGATACGTGCCGTACTGTGTGTCCGGAACGTATATGCGTCGCTGACCGTACAAGGCACGCAACGTCTTAGCTTGCTCGAGCAGCCTCTTTCCGTTATACTTATATCTGTTCCGCTCAGGTATTATATCCCCGTGCAACGGTTTCTTGTCACGCGCCGAGGTAGTTTTCCTTTTGGGTGTCGCTCGCACCGAAGCCATTCTTTTAGGTTTTGCGTATCGTCTAGACCACGGACCACCGCCACCGTACAGGTTCGTAATCCGTATCGTATAACGCACGCACCTTTAATAGTGCAGTTCGCATAAGAGTTACATTACCGGTGTTGTTCATTGTACGCGCCACGTGTGAGGGCAATAAAAAAGACTCTATGATCTGTAAGCGAGCTCCTAGTAAACTTAGCCGTACACCCGTTACCTTTTTCATGTAGTCACCACTTCAAACATAGAATAAAGACTACGAGCAATATCGGTGATATTATCACGGACGCAACGATAGCGATTATGGATAAGACGTTACTTTTACTTAAACACGATTCTCGTTCCTCGAGTAAGTCTGCGTGTCGTAGGCTACACTCGTGCATCGCTTTCGCATCGTATTCTGCGACGAACCGTTCTAAATTAAACACGTCTCGTAACAAAGTTTCACCTTTCGTCCACAATAGCGATACGTTGGACGTCACGTCGTCAAAGGTACGTACGCTACGAGTGTCTACGTCGGCTGCGAAATAAGGCACCGAAACACGTTGCGGCGCCGGCGCCGATAAGAAATCGCGCGTACTGGTCGTCACGCTTGGTACGACTCGTGTGCGGTATTCGTTCGTGCTAGAATCGTAACACACTGGCCCGAAACAAGCTGTGTCGCATATCAAGGGACACATCGCGCTGAGCGCACGACCCTCTGTCACGTTACACGCGTCCCGCGTTACACCGTCCTTCTCCAACGCTTCACATAGGCCGCGAGAGTCACACTGCGGCACCTTGTAGTCCGTCGCGGAATCTGTCACCATCTCACGGTTCAACCAACACACTCTGCCCTCGCGGTCGACGTCGAGAAACACCATGTACCATCTTGACAAAAGTACGGGCTCCCAACGTTGACGAACGGCTAGAAGCGACGACGACGACGACGAGCGAACGACGATGCGTCTCGGCGTATCCGTGTGATTCGCGAGTTTGAACCCGGGCTCGCAGCCTGTCATGTCCATTCGTAACACGCAATGCATACACAGTCGAATACGTTGTTCCACCGTACGCAACTTATGTATAGCGTTCGTCCTCGCGTTTGTCCAAGACCGTTCGTTTTGTCTCCACGCGCTTAGGACTCCGTTTAGTTCAGTCGCGCTCGACCAAGAAGAGCGAGTTTGCTCTCTGTCCTTCGCCTCGTAGAACGCTGCGTCGAGTGCGCTCCTGTGTGTTCTTAACACGTCGATCGTTTGGATACTCGAGCTCCTTTCCACGCGTGCCGAACGAAAATAATCGGATTCCGGGAAACTCAGAGTTTGTCTGCGCGCTATCGCCACAAAGTCTTCCAAGGTTGTCCGTAGTGACTCCGCGGTTTTTTCGTACTCTCGGAACGTCGCGATCGACCGGTTGTACACTTGACGATTCGCGTCGGTCTCGCATACCATCTCGCAAGTTTTCGTGTAGTAATCGAAGCCTTTGCAAGCGTACGTTACACATTTGACGGGCCGGTCGATCCTCGTGGACGTTATCCACCCGTCACCCGTATCAAACTTATATTCTACGTATAGCGGCGAAGCTTCGCTCACCATGGTTTTCCATCCGCCTGCTTTCAATATCACTCGACGCTCCCGTCCCGTCGCATCTCCGATCGCTTGGTGTAATAAGAACGCGCTGTCCGAGGACTTAGCGTTCGCCGCTACGCTACTCGTACGTGCGCACATCGAAATCGCAAACGCGATTTGATAAAGCGCACAAGACCCGATCATTTTAGTTTACGATTTAATACGCGACCGCGACATTTCAACGTGGCGACGGTACAAACGCACACGAGCAAGCATACGTTGATTAGTAGGCCTAGAATGAATGCGGTCAAACACACACTGCGCGTATACCCTCTCTCATCTCGCATCTGCACGCGCCTGCTGTTAAACGCTTCGATATCTCGTGAGCGTCTCAGCTCCAGTTCCCAGATCAACTTTTCTATTTTGCGTACGCTGACATCGACGTCCGCCACGCACTCCGATCCCGTACGCGTAAGCTCCCAAGTACGCGACCGGTGCGAAGTCGACGCGTTCTTGCAGAAAATCGTTATCGCACGATCTAAAACCTGGATCGCGCGTTTCGTCACGTCCTCCGTAGTACGTGCACTCCGAGACGGCTCGCGAGCGTAACGTCCTTCGAACGAAAACTCTGTGGCCGATCCGCACGATCCGAACGAGAACGGCACGCTGCCGCATGGCAACGCAACCGGAACGATCCCATACTCCACCGACACGAGCAGTTTGACCACGATACCGTCGGTCGTAGCGACCGCTTGAACGTTCGCGACATTCCCGAGCCCGCCGACGGGCCAAAAATCGTGGACGTGGCTTCGGAGTCCCGTACACGTTCCGCAGTGCGCCATACACTGCACGAGTTCGGACGTTAGCTGCGACGTATAGGGCGTCACTCGGTCGTTAGCGTCCGTTCGTTCGACGTCGTCCGCACGTTCCTCCGTTTGAGGGTCGGACAACGTACCTTTTAGCCACTCGTTCGCAGCGATAACGCTGTCCAATAACAGCACCGTGGAACTCACGTTAGTTACAGGCACCAACGTAGTGAAGACGGTCTCGTGTTTTGCGCGAGGCATGTATGTCACGCACACGTCGTTCGCTCGCGTATCGTTCAACACGAGCTGTTGCGGGTCGTTCGATTCCAACCGGATATCGTCGCGTGAACGAAAACCCAGCGGCTTCGCCGGTACCGTCTCGTAGTTCGTCGTCGAGCGTAACATGCATATCTGCTCCAACGTTCTGTTCACGAAGAGCCTCACGCCGTCGCTCTCGAGGACGACGGTGCGCGTGTCTGGCGGGATCGAGTCTACGATCGCGACCGTGTCTACGATTTCCTCGCGTTCCGTCTGTAAAGGCGCTCCCACGTTTATGGCCGAAGCTAATCCCACGCGAACGTTCTCCAAACCAGGAACCTCGGCGAAACTTTTCACGCGCGGCGTGTCGTACGTCGCTCTCTGAAAAAACATACCCGCTTCCAGTTTGTATATTCCGTTCACGAGAGCCTGCGAGTGTCCGTCTTGCTCGAACGTTACGTTTCTGATGTAGCGATAGTGAAGCGTTCTCACTCGATCGGTGGCCGTCTTGACGGCGTTGGCTATTTCTATTAGCGTAGGGGGTCCGGGTTGTTTACCCACGGTGTAGTCCACGTATCCCAACGAATAGCCGACGACTCCCCATTTTGCCATACCGTATACGATATTGTTTAATTCCTCCCTCGTGTACGTGATGACCGAGTCTCGTCGCTGTCGCCTCGCGTGTCTGTTTACACGCGTAGATCGTCGCGAACAGCTGCGCGCGATCGCGTAGCCCGCCGACGGTACGGATACGATTATACCGGCGTGATTGTTCGACCTCTTGTGTAACTCTTCGTATATCATCAGACCGAACGGAACACGTACGTCAACGTCGGCGATCGCGTACTGATCGGCGACGAGATAACGGCCGTCTTGCCATATGCCTAGGTTCTTATTGCGACACGAGCCGTTCTCGTTTCGAGTTACCATGTCCAAGTCCAGGTACGCGCCGTGCTTCGCTACCAGCTGACCGACTTCGTTTAATATGAGCTCAGCTCGTTCTTGAGATGGAGATGACGATGGTACGTTCGACTCGCTACTGGGAGCTAGGTCGGCCACGACGACGCTCAACGACGACCCAGAGAACCCCGGAACGAACTCTATCCGATCGCTGTACGTTCTATGTAGACTGGCGAGATCTGGAACCGTACCCGAAAGCACGTCTACGTCGAGAACTACGACTTTCGGAAGAGTCACGTTTTCTCTTAGAAACCACTCGAGCAAGGAGACCGTTTGCTCCTCGGTCGACACGTCGCTAGTCGCGAACGTCACCTTGAGGCCTATAACGCCCCAGTTTTGACGTTCCATGCGTCGTAGCGTTTCTTTTAGATCTTCGGACGTGAGCGCAAACCGTGTCTTGTTCCCGGTCGCGTTGGCACGACTCGAAACGTCCTCCGTGGTCACCTCGATTTCTACCAATACTACATCGCATCGCCTTACGTCTAAGGGAGCGATCGGAGCGTCTGCGTTGGGTCCGTGTTGTATTTCGAAAACGCGTGCGGTCGCGACGCAAAACCGTTTGGTTATGGGTACCACGGTACCGTGCAGCATGCGTCCACTCGCGCGACTCGTCGACGCCTTATAAGAAACCTCCAACCTCCAGTCGTTGCCGCTTCCGTCTCCGAACAGTTGCGGGATCACCTCAAACACGCACAGTGGAGAGCATAGCCCGTACGGGTTAGCGTAATCCAATACGGCTGCGAAACATTGGCAACCCGTAGGAATCTCAGATCTCCACGTGCGTTTAACTAACTGAATCGAATGCTCCCATTCTTCATCGTGTCCATCTCCGGTTACGGCTCCGACTCGAACACGCGCGGTATCAAAATCGAAAGCGTAATCGTCTACGTGTAGTGACACGTTTAACGTGGTCATCAGAAGTTCGTTTTCGACAAACGCGTACCACAGAGTTCCGTGTGCGATACGAAACCCGCGATAGTTCTTCACAACGCCTTTGGCGTCGGCGTATAGTACGTCGCTCCACTGACCTCCTGTAAAACGAACGGTCCAGAGCGCATACGTGAACCTTTGTATGTCATAACCCGACGGAATCACCAATTTTACATTGATGGTCATTCTAGAGTTTCCGTTCTCGTCCGTCGCAACATCGTGGTCGTTTTTTGTTTCTAGTAAGCCTCCGGTCTTCGATATGCGTTCGATACTCAACGGATGATTCGGTAGGAAAGGCTCGAGCACCACGTTGAACATTTCGGCTGCTTTTTCGTGCTCGCTTATGATATGCAGATTCCGGTATAGATCCACAAACGCTAACGCGGTAGTCATTTGTAAAATTATGGTATGCTTCGAACAAGCGTTTACGAAACGTTGCGCAAACGACACCTTGCACAACTTGTCGAACACGGTCCTCTGTATCGTTTTGAGCCATAACAACGATAACACGTTAAGCGTAAGCGTTAGGTCGTGCGGTGGATTTGCGTACGGTATGGTCGTTGATATTTTATAATCCTCGGGTGTGCCGCATATAACATCGTGCCAGCTCGTAGCGGGTTTGATCACGTTATCTTCGTTCTTGGCGCACCTAGTATTCTTCACGCACGATTCACTGGTTGTCCACGTATCGGTCACGAAAGAAATTTCGACGTGATAGCCGTAGGGACATTGCTCGCCACACTTTCCTCCGAGGAGCAGAGGGTGACCGAGCGGACATTGGAACTGACACACCGGATCTGAATTATCAGCGCAGCTCACTATCACATCGGACGGATCGGGACAACGTGCATCGCTCTTACACGTTTGTAGGTTTCGTCCCGATCGCGAAGGCTTGGACCTGACGCAAACGCATACAAGCATAGAAAACAACAAGGACAAGTCGGACCTCATGATCTCACTGCGACTAGCGCGATGTGCACGATTAACCTTACCGGATTAGTACGTGGAAATTAGAGGTAACGTACGAACAGTATCGTATCGTCGCGTGAATAGAAATGACCGCTCCGAAAATGTTGCTGAGTTTATTCGACGGTACGGGGAGCATATGCGACCCGTTTAGAGACGCCGGATGGCTCGTGAAGCGCTTGGACGTCGACGGTAGTCACGGAGCCGACATCGTAGTAAACGTACTAGAATGGGACCCGGTCGTAGATTGGACAGGGCCCGCGCCCGACGTGATATTCGCAGGTCCTCCGTGCGAACAGTACAGCACGGCTAGAACGAGAGCAAAAACTGAGAGAAACTTGACGCTAGCGGACGCGTTGGTCGATAAGACTCTTGTGATCATAGATCATTTCCATTGCCTAAATCCAAAGTTGCAGTTTTTCGTGGAGAATCCGGACTCGAGTATGTTATGGAAGCGGTGGATTTCGCACAGGTTGTACGAATCGTTGGACAACCACCCCGTCGTAGTAACGTTACGGCTTTCACGTCACAATACAAATTTAAACGATCGCCACAAACAACGACTTACAACGAAAGCGTTCAGAATATCGTGCGGTGACAAGCACGCGGTCAGACTAGACTACTGTCAATACAAAACAAACTACAGAAAGAGGACCAGAATAATGACAAACAACCCATTCGAGGGACTGCTGTGCGATAAAAAGTGTGCGCGTTTCATGAACGGACGCCACATCGAAGTCGCGCAGAGAGGCCCTCGGTGTAAAGCCAGACGTAACAAGACCGAAGATCCGAAACTGTATCACAGCTTAGATCAACTACACGCATATCCGATCGAACTAGTGCGAGCCATCTTCCTACACGTCGACACATCCCCCGCTTGTCACAGAGCCGGTTTGCAACCCGTAACGCACTGTCCTTCTTGAGTCGGTCCACACGCTTCAAACTGTGCACCTTTTCGTTTCTGCGTTGTACCCATTTTTTGTCCTTTCAATAAAAACGTGACACGTGAAAAGTTTGTACGTGATGTTTATTTCTTATTTTTGTATTCGTAACTTGCACACAACGCACAGTTGTTCCACAAAAACACTTGTATTACACAAATCGTGTCGGAAACACGATGACCGACAATTTACAAGTCGAATGTAAGCTTTTGCGTTTTAAGGCACGGACCGTTCCGTTGCTTGTACGCACATCGTCACAGAGCCAGGTTTGCAACCTGTAACGCACTGTCCTTCTTGAGTCTTCCACACGCTTCGAACTGTGCACCTTTTCGTTTCTGCGTTGTACCCATTTGTTGTATTCGTAACTTGCACACAACGCACAGTTGTTCCACAAAAACACTTGTATTACACAAATCGTGTCGGAAACACGATGACCGACAATTTACAAGTCGAATGTAAGCTTTTGCGTTTTAAGGCACGGACCGTTCCGTTGCTTGTACGCACATCGTCACAGAGCCAGGTTTGCAACCTGTAACGCACTGTCCTTCTTGAGTCTTCCACACGCTTCGAACTGTGCACCTTTTCGTTTCTGCGTTGTACCCATTTTTTGTCCGTTCAATAAAAACGTGACACGTGAAAAGTTTGTACGTGATGTGTCACAGAGCCAGGTTTGCAACCTGTAACGCACTGTCCTTCTTGAGTCTTCCACACGCTTCGAACTGTGCACCTTTTCGTTTCTGCGTTGTACCCATTTGTTGTATTCGTAACTTGCACACAACGCACAGTTGTTCCACAAAAACACTTGTATTACACAAATCGTGTCGGAAACACGATGACCGACAATTTACAAGTCGAATGTAAGCTTTTGCGTTTTAAGGCACGGACCGTTCCGTTGCTTGTACGCACATCGTCACAGAGCCAGGTTTGCAACCTGTAGTCGAATGTAAGCTTTTGCGTTTTAAGGCACGGACCGTTCCGTTGCTTGTACGCACATCGTCACAGAGCCAGGTTTGCAACCTGTAACGTACGCACTGTCCTTCTTGAGTCTTCCACACGCTTCGAACTGTGCACCTTTTCGTTTCTGCGTTGTACCCATTTTTTGTCCGTTCAATAAAAACGTGACACGTGAAAAGTTTGTACGTGATGTTTATTTCTTTTTTTTTGTATTCGTAACTTGCACACAACGCAGCACGGACCGTTCCGTTGCTTGTACGCACATCGTCACAGAGCCAGGTTTGCAACCTGTAACGTACGCACTGTCCTTCTTGAGTCTTCCACACGCTTCGAACTGTGCACCTTTTCGTTTCTGCGTTGTACCCATTTTTTGTCCGTTCAATAAAAACGTGACACGTGAAAAGTTTGTACGTGATGTTTATTTCTTTTTTTTTGTATTCGTAACTTGCACACAACGCACAGTTGTTCCACAAAACACTTGTATACAAATGGTTCCTACGCCTTGATACATCCCCTCCCTCCAACCTCGCTTGTCACAGAGCCGGTTTGCAACCTGTAACGCACTGTCCTTGAGTCTGTCCAGAGGTTCAAATTGTACACCTTGTCGTTTCTGCGTTGTAGCCTTTTTTGGTCCTTTCAATAAAAGCGTGACATGTGAAAAGTTTGTACGTGATGTTTCTTTCTTTTTTTTTTTGTATTCGTAACGCACATAACGCACAGTTGTTCCACAAAACACTTGTATACAGATGGTTCCTACACCTTGATACACCCCCCCCCTCCCTCTGTCTGTCCACACGCTTCGGAACTGTGTACTTTATCGTTCCTGCGTTGTATCCATTTTTGTCCGTTCAATAAAAACAATAAAAAGTTTGTACGTGACGCTTGTTTTTATTAGTAACTTGCGTACAACGTACAGTTAGTCCACAAAACACTTGTATACAGACCGCGATGAACACACAATAACCGACAGTTTACAAGTCGAATGTATCCTTTTGTGTTTAGGGCACGGATAAACGGACCGTTCCGTTGCTTGTATGCACATCGCTCCGGAATTGAGCTTCTTTATCGTTACAGGCACCTTCCATTCGCGCATGAAGCGCTTCGCCTCCTCTTGAACGTAGGCCTCCTCGACCGCAAGTTCTGTAAACTTCGATGTGGAGAAGGCCTCTATCGAACGATCGAAAAAGTATTTGATACCTAGGTACGTAACATCGTCCGAAATGGGGTTCGCGGATAGGCCGACGGAAAAAGACGTCGGGTGGTCGAACCCGGAATCGCTGTTGCGTTTGCGACCGTTGACGGTTGTCAAATACGTGAACACGTCCCCGTCCTTAGCGCAGTTGGGTAATCGCACACATTTTCTCACCGAGTAAGGAGCCTTATCTATAGCGGATAGTCTATCTCCGTTCGCGCGTCCTCGTTGTACCCGTAGCCATTTACTACCCGAGCCGCTTCTGCACATGTCCGTACGTAGTACGCACAGTCCGCACGCGGCTGTTGGATACGAGAGTAAAGCGTACCCGAGCGAAACGCGTTGCATCGTTTCGAGCAACGTACGGTACGCTTGTATACCAGCGACGCTGCACATATCCACAGGCAAATACCATAGCAGCCGAAAGCTTAGTTTCGCCGTGACCTTTTGCGATCGCATGTACACGCCGACTTTACCCACGCTTTTCATAAGCTCGGGTACGGTCGCGAGGTCGATATCGTCTTGCGCGAGGTGCTCGAGGCACAGAAGCGTCTCCAGCACGACCAATGTCAAGCTCGCGGCGACGGCTTTTGCCACGCGTATTCTAATACCGCCGGTCGAACTCACGTTAAACCTGCGAGCGCACGTTTTACAACATTTTAGATCTATGTCTAGATTCAACCGGCTCACGGGTCTACCGGGTAGAAAGACTTCGTTGTAACTGACGGGAACGACTCGCTCGCTTCGTGACATAGCGTTCATGTGACCACGCGACGTGACCGTGTACGTGTAAACGGGTCCGTTCGCGGTCGCGTCGTGTTTATCCTCCATCAACAAAACCGGATTCACCGACCCCCATCTGTCACGAGGCGGCAACGTAGGCAGAGACGCTGCGTTACGTTTAACGCAATAGTCGACGAGGTCGTCGAAGCTTATCGTCTTCCCTATTTTTACTCGGTGGCTGAAAGGGAACGCGGCTTCCCTGTCGGTCAACGTACCCGAGTGGTTGTTAAAAGCTCGTATAGTCGTCACTACTACGTCGCTCGTGTACGCTACGTCTCGAGGCGTGATATCTTTCGACACCGTTTCGGATCGCGCAGATGGCTCGTCGGAGATCCGCTCGCTCGACTCCATGTCGGAGATTCGCCTCGTATTTTCTCCGTCGGTCACGGTCGCGAACTCCGTCGCGTTTCCTTCGTAGATCAACAGCGCGCCGTTCCAACGTGAGAATCGTACACCGTCTTGGCCGATCGCTTTGACTCCGTGTAACGTTTCGTGTTCTTCCACGGCCGCGTCTAACAACCCCCCGGTAGTTTTCACGTCTTCCACGCTCGGAACGTCCGACGTGTCGACGGAGGCGTAGTGTAACGCGAGCGTTCGAGAGAACAAGGGAAAGTGATGCATTACGTCGTAGCCTCTCCTTAGTTGCTCGTTCACGCTCGCCGCGTACAAACGATGCAAAGTCAGCCCAAACAGGCTCTCGCCATCGTCGGGCACACGTACGTAGTGTTTAAGCAACGCAGCGCACCGTATTCCTTTCGATGCGCATAGCGCGACAAGATCGCCGTCCGAACCTACGTCTCCGGTTTGGACGTTTAGAGTCACGTCGCGATCCAACGAAAGAGGCAACGCTTCGTCGGGTTTCACGGTACACTCTTTACGCGCACGTAACCGACAAGGACTCGCTTCAGTTAAGGTCGAGCGTACTACGTACGCGCGAGTTTCGCTTTGCGGCGTCAGATGTACGAGCCGAGATGTTACGGTTCTCAGGTGTATCACGCCAGGTCTCGAACCCTGCGTGACGAATAAACATCCGTCGCTGTCATCATCACACAGCGAGTAGCCGAGATGATCTGAGTTGCGTTTCATCGTCGCGAAGCTTTCGCCTTCGCTATCGGTTTCCCTTCGGCGAAAACTTCAAGGTAGCTCTTTTTATACGTGCGATTTTGAACGCTACCGTGGTGGGAGGGAGGGAGGGAGGGTTCGCTGTGAATGGAAAAAACGTTATTCCAAGTGATCAAAGTGCAAAACGTGCAAACAAAACGAAACACACCTAAAATGTATCCGCTACAATGTAACGTGCATAGTACACGAAGCAGATGTATACTTACGTCGTTGCTGGACGAGAGAAAGTGCGCGTACGAAATCCCCTTGTATCCCTGATCGAACTTGTACACGCGGTTTTCTGGGTTCCCCAAGATCTCGACAGGCTTCTCGATTTCGGCGTACGAAGAGAGTCGTTGAAGCTCCTCCATGGCACTTTCCACGCCGAGTCTCAACGTGGTACACATGTGTTTGTTTT
>JBBPBX010000605.1:72253-91824 GCA_038048925.1 Garcialebias charrua
AACAACCTATCGATCATACGACCGAATCTGAACATCACGGACCGCGAAGCGTTAGTTTTGGTCTCGTTACGTGTCTGCAACGTACGCATTTTAGCTTTGGCGCCGACTAGCCCTATACTCTTGATCAGATCGGCTCGCGCGAGGCGATCGGTGGCCAGCCTGTTGTACTCCGCGATCCTGTTTCTTTCCTCTCGCTCGCGAGCTTCGTCTTTGTCTATTTTGGACAACCTGCTTCGTATACAGTCTACGGCCGCTCCGATAAACACGCGCTTAGATTTGTCCACCGGGTCGGTTTGCGTTTCGCTCAGCAACCAAGACGTTTCCGTCGAGTCGGACGACAGAGCGTTGTTCCACACGATGGCGGGTCCCGCTTCGTTTTCCTCGCTGTGCTCGTGGTCGGACGCGGACGATTCCATCCTTTTGAACGAGGTGAACTCTATTAAGAACAACGCGAGAACGTGTCACGACTTCAGCCGGCCTGGTCGCGCTTCTCTCGCCACCGTAACCGAGTACGTGTTGCCTGCCAAGATACACTTTAGATACTGTTGGTTATTCTCAGGGATAGCGGTCAGAGACGAGTCCCTCTACACGCCGGGGTACGAGTCGTTAACCGATCGAGAGTACGTGTACCGTAACCGCGCGATGCTCACGGACGAACACGTGGCCCAAGAACTTCGGACCGCGTACGCTCGAGGCGCGAACGCTATGAACTCCTTTTGGTTGCTCTCCGACGGGAGATTGGTGTACGTCGACGACGTCCGCGAAGATTTCAAACTGCGCGACAATCGAACTCTGAACGTACGAGCCGCACGTGAACTATGGCGAATCGGTCCCGGTGCGTGCGATCAAACTTTAAGGACCGCTCTGCACGCGTACGACAACCTTATGCACATATGCGAGGAAGCCGTACTGGCTAGCGACGGACATTTTTACAACCTGTACGCACGATGTCCGCTCGCTGTACAAACGTACGAAGAGCAAACCGTCGACCGAAGCGCGGTGCGTACCACGCCCGAAAGCCATGTGCGCTGTCGCGAAATACCAACCGGCCGCGCTCTCGCAAAAACACTCGATCCGATGTACCGCAGGTATTTCGACTACGTGTTGAACGACGACGCGGGCTCGTCCGAGTTAGAGTTGAAAAGGCTCGTCAGAGCCCTCGACGCCGAGTGGTTGATAGAGCAAGATCGAGCTGAAATTCGATACGCGATCGAGATCGGTGCCAGCTGGACCGTCAGGTTCCTGATCAGAATAACTATGTTTTTGTTTTCCATGTACTAGGAAGAGACTCGGAATAACTACGTTTCTGTTTTCCATGTACTATGAAGAGACTTGCCGTTCTCACATCGCGTACCTCGCAAAAACGAACCTGTGTATTAACCAGATGTCAATCGCATTAGCCGAAAAACCGTTAAGATTACTCCGTTCCGTACGGTTGGACAACATATTATCCGAGAGCGTGTTTTAACGTTTTTATTTTCTTTTCTTCTTCTTCTTCTTCTTCTTCTTCTTCTTCTTCTTCTTCTTCTTCTTGTTCTTCTTTTAGCAGTCATGCGTAGTGTTAGAAACGCAGTAAAACTCAAATTAAAAACGGACCCGTCGTCAACCGACGACGACGTACAGTACGAGCGCAAGTACTCATCCGCGTTCAGCAAGTACGATCGAACGAAGACCATGAAAACAAATGTAATCTGTACCGCTATAATGGCGAAAGAGAACGGATATTGTTTGTTCGCCGATACACAAGATCCTGCGACTAAAACGTTATACATCAAGGGCTACGGCGGCGTGGTGGCGAGCTTCACGGTGTCGTAACAAAACAGTCGGGTCTCTGTGACCCGCAATTTCACCTTTAACATAGCAGTGAACACAGTTTAACTCTCACAGAATAACACAGCTTAAAAGCACACATCATGAAAATGACAAAAGTTATTCTTTTGATCACATTAGAATAAAATCAAAGATAGAAATAGTCTCTTTTGGTGACTATATTTATCAGATTATAGCTAAATGAATGATTTTGTAGTAAATGTCTTGCTTTACTGAGAGGTCAGTAAAGGTCATCACTGGACAGTTCAAAAGTACACAGGTGTCTTAAAAGTGGACAAGGTCATGTCCACTACATCTCCCCCCTTTTGGAAGCCATCGCCAGTCCTTGGGGATGGGGTCCAACACGAAAGGAAACCCTGAACTGTCTTTGATCTTGAAGTAATCCAGCAAGTGGAGAAGAAAAATCAAAAATTATAATCCCATAAAGTTTTTGGAAATTTCAAACTGTTCGGAGGTAATCCCATTGCGAAAAGCTTTTAATCCCTCGGAAAACTGAGTCTGTTAACTCTTGGAAAACAAAGTCTGTGATCCCTTGGAAAGCAAAGTCTTATAATCCACAACGATAATTCCACAGCAGTAGTTCCACAACGATTAGTTTTGTTGAATGATCAGCAACAATTGTTTTCATAATCAGCATGTAGAGGGGATCCCTCGATTGACGCAGAGGAGGCGACCCTTGGATGAAGGTTGAAGACCAAGCGTTGGAGCTGCAGGTCCCCACATCGATGGTTGGTGGCTGGTTGGTTTCCAGTCAGTGCCACTCTGGTTCTATGTGTCATGCAATTATGTGGTTTTTTAAGGTGGGCTTATGATTGGGATTTTACATTAAGCCTTACCTATATGCACCTGGTATGTAAGCTATCATGGTTTAGATCAGCTACAATTACCAATTAAGGGGTGGATCAATTCTGTAAAATTAGATATAGGGATCTGTACCTATAAAATTTTGGAGGGCTTCTGTAACGAAGGCCTCTAATTCCAAACTATTCCTCCATTCATTACTTAGTTTAGGTTAAACTAAAATAAAAATGAAATATAGTTTGATCTAAATGTCTGTTGTCTTTTAGACGAACGACGTAGGATTTGGTATTCCTAATAAATTTTGAAGTCTATGGCGAGACTCATCAAAATAAATAGACAATCTAGAATAGAAACGATCGAATCGGTTCAATTTAGAAATTATGAGACCAGTGTAGTTTATTGTACCTTAAGTAGCTTTAAACTACATTGACTCTTCGACGATTGAGATTTAACAAAACGAACTGCATGTTGGCATAGTTAAATCCATATCATTCATTAACCCATGTTAATACAAAACCTTTTTGGCTGGGAGTGTTCAGAACCAAAACAATATCTCAACTAATGACAACAGTAATGACTAAACAACAAGGAAACAACGTTTCACTGCTTCGACACACTCTTGTCGTCAGATTCCAAAGTGCAACACACAAGAAAAACAGGTCTCAACTTTATGACCGAGGTCAAATTAAATCTCGTGGATTTAAACGGTTGTTAAGGTTAGTTTTTTGTTGTGGGTTTTAGGCTTAGCGTTTCTAAGTTCAAATTGGACAATGCGACTTATAGGGTGGGAAATATGGTAGTTTAAACCTGATTAGTTTATTTACTAACTTGTGTTTGGACGACCTTATTATCCCATGAAGTCGGTGTGTTTGTGAGATCTTTGTCTTTTGTGGAGTCATTGAACGCCTTGTAAGGTTTGATCTGATTTCGATGTACCCATTTAGCAATTGGCTCTTTACGGCCTTTGCTGATTTTGATTTCGTAGACGACTGAGGACACTTTGTCTGTTATCAGATGAGGTCCAGTCCACCTGGGCATTAGTTTGCGGGCGAGAGTTCCGGTCCCGGACTCTCCTTTCCCGGTTGTTGGGGCGAACGTATAGTACCAGACTCTGTCTCCCACTTGGAGTTCATTGTGAGAGGCCTTCTGGTCGTAGTACGCCTTACGTCCTTCAGCGGATTTTTCCAGGTTTTTCTGGGCGAAAGCAAAAGTGTTTCTGAGGTGTACATTCAAATCTTTGTCTTTGGCATGGCCTAACATCACCCCCCTTTGGTCATGGGGGACCACGAACACAGGTGAGGACGTCCGTCCATGGGCACAAGTTAGGATGCCACCGTTTAGTTTAAGCTGTTCGCGCAGCTGAGAGAAGACGGTACACAGGAATCGTTTAGGTTTTGGCCAACGTATCTTCTTACGTTTACCTCTTTCCGCGTAATTCAGGTGTGTCACAACCGTCGGCGCAGTCGCAGGTGTGTCTGATTGTACAGACTGCGATGGGTCACTGTCGTTGTGTGTGTCTTCCCACCTCTCGACTGAAGAGAGGCTCTTTGAGTCGGTAAAAACTATGTCATTTCTGACTAGTTCTAGACTCAAATGCTCCTGAACCAAGGTTTCATTGAAAGCTTGGTTGATTGCCGAATTACCCGTCTCAGAGGACAGTACAGCGTCATCGGTGTGGGATCCTTGGATCTCAACACCTTTCACTACCTGTGGTAGGTAGTGGTCAGGGAGTGCTGAATGTGTCAGCTCACAGAGGAGGTTCTCTTGTTGGGCCAGAGATTGGTCCAACTTTTGGGTCTCTTCTGTCTCACCTGTAGTTGAAGGTTCACTTACCGGGCTTGTGACCACGGTTGGGGAGTCCCTCGTGGCCACTGCGGTACCTGCGGTTAGGCAGTCTGTACCACAACGAGGAGGCACTTTTATTGGCAGGGGTTTTCTCACTGTTGCCCACATTTCCTGTTGACCATAATCTATAATCGCGTTGAAGCGGTTTATAAAATCTTGGCCAACCAAAAATGGGAATGAGTCAAGTGTAGACACGTACACCGGGTGGTGTAGTGTCATTTCGCCAATCTTCATGTGAACCATAGCCATAGCTGTTAGGGTTGTTCCCGTCTCTGCGAGACCCTGTAGCTTAATAGCACATTTCTCAAAGGGTATTTGCCTGTCAACACCGTTAGCGGCGGTCCTCAGCTCCTCGAACAGCTTGGCCGACATAATGGTTATATCAGCACTACCATCCAGGAGGGCTTCACGCTCAAGGACACCTTCCAGTGTGATAGGCAGGTAAGCTTTCTTAGCCACCCCCCTTTGTATAAAGTTACACAGAAACCTCACAGGTCTTGGCCCACGTTTCTGTTCACGTGTGACTCTGTCTGTGTAATCTTGCTTACTGTCAGCATCTTGTTGGCTGTCAGCATCATGACCTTCAGGATGTTGTTGTGTGTCAGCAATTGGTTTGCTGTCAACATCCATGGCAATGTAGGTAGTAGTGTGCGCTGAGTTAACCATGTGCTCTGAGTTATCAAAGACAAGGTCACTCAATGTACCAGTTCGGTCATCCTCTGTATCATTCAAGTTTTCAAACAACCAACTTATGTCCACTATCTCCTCAGAGCATAGAGGTATGTTGCCTTTTTTCTGGAACTTCTGTGACCTTTTGCTACTCCCGGACTGTCCAGTCTGCAGTGCAGAGGCAGGAGCTTTGCTCGGTGTAGACCGCGGAGGGTCACTTAAAGAGCGGGCGTCCACCGTTTGTGGTTTTTTGCTTATCTCGGGCAGCTTCGTCCGAGGTGCAGGGACAGGGCGTGTGCTCCTTTGAAATCGTTTCATGTACTCTGGGTCTTGTCTGAGCCACTCCGGCTCATTGTTCCAGCGGACACCTTCACTACGTGGTTTGTGACCATCTTTCTTATCTTTAGGACGTGCGCCCCACTTTTCAAACCGTTTCATGTACTCTGGGTCTTGTCTGAGCCACTCCGGCTCATTGTTCCAGCGGGCATCTTCAGTAAGTGGTCTGTTAGTTTGAAAAACATGTTTCTTCTCGCCTTTTTTAGGAGAGGGAGTTGATGAACTTGTCCCTTCCAGCTCCAGCGAGTGGGATTTGACCTTTTCTTGGTAATGTAGTTCACGCTCTGGTTTTGTTTTTAACCAGATCGGGTCAGGGAGTTGACGAACATCAAAACCATTTATAGCAGGCTTCACAGTTCTGTCCGAGTGCTACTTCGGCCTCTTCCTACGAAAACCAGTTCCGGATCTGATGAACCAGGACGAACTGATGAATTTACAGGTTCGCCCGCCCACGAGGTACGGGAACCTAATTCTCTAATCCCAGTCTGTGCTCGTAGACAACCACGAGGAGCTGGTGACATGTGTGTTTCAAACATGTACAAAAATAAAAGNATAAGAGGAATTGATCTTTGGAATGGACTAGAGGACAATGTAAAAAATGTGAAGTCCATACTAATATTTAAGAAAATGATTAAAACTATTTTGTTGAAGAGTTACATTTAAGTTGATTCTAATTTAACAAATTATATTAGATATTTTGATGTGACTGTATATCTCTGATGAGACTGTATTATTTTGTATTACAAATAAGTATATTTATGTTTGAATTGATAGTTTGAATTGATTGTTTGATAAGGAGCAGATATGATAAGAAATGTTTTCTTCTTCTGCTTCCTTTCATTTTATGCTTTTGTTTAATTTTTCTTTTTAAAAATTGTCATTGTTTTTAATATGAAATGAATAAAATTATACAATACAACATACAATACATTTAGAGGCTGAATCTCTCAGAAGTAAAGACGGGCAGAGGTTCACCAGGCTGCAACAAACTGTGTGTAAACACATAAACAATGGCAGAATAATGGTCCTGAAGGGAAAACGCACAAAGCTGAAAAAACCATCAGGCTGAGGGAGTCCTCAGATCTCAGAGTGTTTTTCTGGTAAATCCATCAGGAATATTGGAAATTTAACAACTTTGTTTTTATCATACGTTCATTTCATTATTGCTGAAGTTAGGAAGACAAACTACTGTGTTTTCCGGCGTATGAGTCACTCCGGATTAGAAGTTGCATCAGTCAAAAAAAGCATCATGACAAGGAAAAAACACAAGTCGCTTTGGCGTATAAGTCGCATTTATTATGCACCACCGCTGACCCGTTGCATTTGTTATGCATTTATTTAATGGTCAAAACAGATTATTTTTATCTGGGCGAAGCAGTACAATCCATCCATCCATCCAACATGGCCGGAGCCACTCTCCAGCGTTCCTCCACCTGCACCAGCTGAGTGAAACGAGCGTGCACAGGAGGAATCGCTGTTGCAGTTCTTCACAATTTAAATCATCAGTCAAAAATTGTATTATGAATATGGGGGAAAAAATGTATATACTGTATAAGTTACTTCGGCCATATTTATTGCATGGCCATAATTTTTTTTTTTTAGGAAAAATGCATAATTACAACAACAACAAAAAAACTACTTCCTGAAATTAATAATGCAAATTAATATATTTTGCAGTGGGTAGTAAAAAGAAAAGCTGAATAACAAAACGCAACAGTTATAACGCCTGAAGTGATTGCTGTGGTCCAAAAGCATCTAATCAGATGATGAGTCATTAATAATTCAAGTTTTTGAGCATAGTGGTTCAAATTCAGTAGATAAATTCTGGTCATCAAGCATCATTTTATGAGCATCTGGAACTAAAAATAACCATCAGGTTAGTTATGAAAATGACTTGTCTTCTTGTTGCGTTAATAATTTTCTGAAAGAATGTGGTCATGAATGTATAATGCAGCCACTTCACCCTCTCTGCAGGTCAAACAGCTGCACATGTACCAAGTATTCAAGAGCTGCAGGGGCAAAAAGAAAAAATGTGTACAATCACCTGACTGAGATGTAAGAGTTGGGGTGAGCACCTCCTGTAGTTGTTTAAAATAACTGTGGGTGGGGGCTAGTACTGTTGTAGTACTCGAGACCGGTCTTGGTCTTGAGACCGGTCTCAAGACCACTTTTCGATGGTCTTGGTCTTGTCTCGGACTCGACCGCATTTGGTCTCGGTCTCGGACATTGAGGACTTGGGATTTTATTTTAAGACCAGTCAAGACCACAACTGTGGAAATATCACTAAATTGCCAGAATATTGTCCAGTTTATTTGTTAACATCCTTGTTTTTATTGGATGCAAAACATACGGATTCAAATCCAAGAGATATACGTGACTCGTTGCTAAATACGTTTTTGTTACCGCTGTCACACCCACCCCCTTTCACTCACACACGTCACTCCCAGTGTGGCCAGATCGGGCAATTTGCTGCTAATTGGGCGGTTTTCATTCTGATTTTGCTGGAAACTCTGGGAAGTTTTTTGTTGGATTGTTGCGTTTTGTCACGTATAGTCAATAACCCAAAAACGACGGACTTGGTAGCCGTGTCACAACGCATTAACTTCGGTAGCAAACTTTTCGTCGTCACCCCGTGCGTATCCGCACACGGGCCGAACGCTTGCGTTATAATTTCATGTGTAGTCAACACCACCACCTTGTTCAAGATCCGTTCGAGGAACACACACTTTCCTTCTATCGCATCCGCTATCATCGCACCTAGACTCCACATGTCGATCGCCGTGGTGTACTCAGGTTCGGGGGCTAAGAAAAGTTCCGGCGCTCTGTATGGCTCGGTGCAGACCTCGAAAGACATCCAAGTTTTTACGTTTCGTGCAAGTCCCATGTCACCGACTTTCACGGTGAGGTCTTCGGTGAGCATTACGTTACGAGGCGTCAGATCTCTATGGATAATGTTAAGGCTATGCATGTGTGCAAGCGCACATGCTACTTGCGACGAAAAACGTGCTACGAAACATAGCGGTATATCAGACACTTTGCATGTCACGGCTTCCAACGTGTATGGATAGTATGTCATCACAGTCGATATCATCCCCTTGTACATTAGCACTTTGTGCATCTCCACCACGTACGGATGACCCTTGAGTGTACTTAGACACGACACTTCTCGCACGGTAGCCTCTCTCAATCCACATTCGTCCTCAAACGAATTTTTCGTGTGTATTTTTATAGCGAAGTGCTCTCCCGTGATCTTGTGTACACTTTCGTACACGGTTCCGTACGCTCCTTTCCCTATTACACGGCCCAAGCGATACTGGTCCATTCCTAGTTCTTTGTCCATCGGACGTTGTAGGTCGCCTTAAATACGAGTGCGCATCAGAGGAGCATTTGTCCTCGGATCGCGTTTCGTCTGTAAAACGAGGTGAAAAAACAATACAGCAAAGACGGTCGGGAGAATGTAATGTAAAGTTAGACAGAGACGTAGGTTGATCGGAAAGACGATGGTCGGAGGAGCTCGCGATGTAGGTTGGTCGGAAAGACTGCGGTCGGGAGAACGTAATGTAAGGTTAGACAGAGACGATGGTCCGGGAACGCGCGATGTAGGTTGGTCGGATCGCGTTTCGTCTGTAAAACGAGGTGAAAATAGGTTGGTCGGATCGCGTTTCGTCTGTAAAACGAGGTGAAAAAAAACAATACAGCAAAGACGGTCGGGAGAATGTAATGTAAAGTTAGACAGAGACGTAGGTTGATCGGAAAGACGATGGTCGGAGGAGCTCGCGATGTAGGTTGGTCGGAAAGACTGCGGTCGGGAGAATGTAATGTAGGTTGGTCGGAGAGACTACGGTCGGGGAGACTGCAGTCGAGAGAACGTAATGTCAGGATAGACGGAGACGATGGTCGGGGGAGCTCGCGTTGTAGGTTGGTCGGAGCGACTGCGGTCAGGAAAACGTAACGTCTCGTAATCTCGAAACACAGAAACGATGTAGACACACTATTTATGATTATCGGTCTTTGCGACGTATGTATTCTTGTAGTGTTTCCGATGTGTATAACGCAGTCGACAGCGCTCTACGTATGGGTCTTGGGACCGGTTATGTGTTCCGCATTGAAAGCCGTAAAAACTGTAAGTACGGGACACATTGTGTATTGTGCAACACACGATACAATCACTGTCGCCTCAAACACATATTCCTTGTGTTGTTTCTCTCTCTCTCTCTCTCTCTCTCTCTCTCTCTCTCTCTCTCTCTCTCTCTCTCTCTCTCTCTCTCTCTCTCTCTCTCTCTCTCTCTCTCTCTCTCTCTCTCTCTCTCTCTCTCTCTCTCTCTTACAGTTTCTTTTCCAGTACAGGAGATCATCGACAGATACATCAGAGTAATACACGGAGCAAGATCCAGCTTCTTCCACAACGCAACTACGAAGAGACGGGTCTTGATAATGCTTACGTGCACGTGTGTGCCTCTAATCTTCATGTGCATGGATACGTACTATTGGACCACGATACGCTTGAATGTCACATTCGCCACGAAACACTCGAATGTGATGGAGATTCGACATAACGGATCAACGTATAATTTGTAATGTACTACCAGTGTATGTTCCGCATGAAATTCTCGTTTCGTTTGTCACGTACAACAATAAAGCAACAATCCAACAAAACGTTTCTTTTTGACGTTCTTTATTCGTTCTAATATAACAGACAAAATGTACTATACCACCAGAGTAAGTTAGCAAGAGCTCCCCGTTTTTATTTCTCACGTGTGCATAAAGCGACGATCGAAAAATAACGTGTGAAATCCTTTGCAACCAGTAGCACCGGTGTAAAACTTAGGAACAACGGTGCGCCCTAATGAACGATGGCGGGGCCTTCTTAAAGCACCAGTGTACAATAAAGCAAGAACAAGTAATGCACGAAATACATTTTTATTACTCTGTACATAACACTCAAACAACATACATAGCATGAACATACAGGCATGGTTCTTTGTAACAAAACACAACAACAACAACAACAACAACAAAAAAAACCCAAATGTTTCTATTCAGAAATCCGTCTACGTTTGTTCTGATGTGCATCTGGACAAACGTGTGCCCTTTTCACCGCCGGGTTGCACGATAGCGGACTTGACGATCGTCCCGTTCTCAGAGACAAAGCTACGTGTCCGTCTGGTCCAGTACAGGAGATCATCGACAGATACATCAGAGTAATACACGGAGCAAGATCCAGCTTCTTCCACAACGCAACTACGAAGAGACGGGTCTTGATAATGCTTACGTGCACGTGTGTGCCTCTAATCTTCATGTGCATGGATACGTACTATTGGACCACGATACGCTTGAATGTCACATTCGCCACGAAACACTCGAATGTGATGGAGATTCGACATAACGGATCAACGTATAATTTGTAATGTACTACCAGTGTATGTTCCGCATGAAATTCTCGTTTCGTTTGTCACGTACAACAATAAAGCAACAATCCAACAAAACGTTTCTTTTTGACGTTCTTTATTCGTTCTAATATAACAGACAAAATGTACTATACCACCAGAGTAAGTTAGCAAGAGCTCCCCGTTTTTATTTCTCACGTGTGCATAAAGCGACGATCGAAAAATAACGTGTGAAATCCTTTGCAACCAGTAGCACCGGTGTAAAACTTAGGAACAACGGTGCGCCCTAATGAACGATGGCGGGGCCTTCTTAAAGCACCAGTGTACAATAAAGCAAGAACAAGTAATGCACGAAATACATTTTTATTACTCTGTACATAACACTCAAACAACATACATAGCATGAACATACAGGCATGGTTCTTTGTAACAAAACACAACAACAACAACAACAACAACAAAAAAAACCCAAATGTTTCTATTCAGAAATCCGTCTACGTTTGTTCTGATGTGCATCTGGACAAACGTGTGCCCTTTTCACCGCCGGGTTGCACGATAGCGGACTTGACGATCGTCCCGTTCTCAGAGACAAAGCTACGTGTCCGTCTGGCCTGGGAGTGAACACGTGCCGCCTGCTGTACGCACGTTCCGCGTGTATCATCGTTGACGAATAGTCCAACTTGAGCAAATCCGTAGTGAACACGGTTGTGTTCTTGACTCTGTTCATCACCTCGACCGCGTCCTTCCATTCCCAGTCGGCGTCCAGGCGATACAAGAAATCGCGATCGTCTTTGTTGTGTCTGAGCGTGATTTGGTCTTGATGGTACACGGTTCTGGACGTGCAAAACGAAGACACGTTTTCGACCGGCACCCCGTAATATTTCAAAGAATACACGGTCAGCCGCGGTCCGTGGAACGTACCGTTGGGACCTACTCGTGACTCGCGTACGTGATTCTCGTCGTGCGCGCCACGCGGAGCCGCGTCGCCCATCGCGTGAACCAACACGCCGGCGTAACACAAAGGCGCCGAACAGTTATAGACGTTGTCGCTCGTCGCGCTTTTGTTGAACGCGATCTCGTTCAAATGGGGAACGCCGACCGTGGCTTCTAATATCAACGACTGAATCGGATCGTCTGTGAAATCCAGCGTGAACGTCAAGCGCCGGCGCCCGACCTCCTCGTCGTCGATTTCGTCTTGGCGACAACGGGCCAGCGCGTTTACATCGTCCGCCTCGTTCGCGAGCGCCGCGACCATCGCTGCGGTCACGGTCGTCCAAAAGTTCGCGTGAGACTCTCGCGCGTACAAGGCCAACACATCGTACACCGTCTCGAACAGAACGTGTACGGAGGACACCTTTTTGTGCTGCTCCCGGACGCCTCTCGTTTTGCGCCCGGAGGACTGAGCGGACGATGACATTTTACACGTGCACAGTTTGATACGCTTGGACGTAGCGTTAGAGTCGCACCGAGACGGAACCTTGCAGTCCGCGCACAGTAAAAGTAGCTCGTGAGCAACGTCGCAGCCGCCTTTCGCGAGATCTTCGTCGAATCTCATTCCTTCTACGCATATCTGCAGGGTTGCGTTTTTCACCGTCGTTTTGAGACCCTGCGCTTTCACTTGCGTCAGAACGTAACCTAAGCTCTTGCAGGCGAACCGCGCTTGCATGTCGAGCACGCGCGGACATATGTCGGGCAAACAAGCCGCCACGCACAGTTTGTACACGACGTTGACCTCCAACGTCAACTGTCCGAACGTGAGTTTGTCGAGCGCGCCGAGGCGACGGACGTTGACGGTTCGCAGGTAGCTCTCGAGATCGGGCGAGTCCTCGACTTCGGGTATATCGGTCCAAGGTGGGATCCACAGGTCGAAGACGTAGTGACAAGCCAGCTTCATAGCCT
The DNA here is from genome assembly GCA_038048925.1 of Garcialebias charrua. Classification (NCBI taxonomy): domain Eukaryota; kingdom Metazoa; phylum Chordata; class Actinopteri; order Cyprinodontiformes; family Rivulidae; genus Garcialebias; species Garcialebias charrua. The sequence goes on from JBBPBX010000605.1 coordinate 85,021, forward strand.
CTGCGTACACCAGTTGGTTAATGCGCGATTCGATCCTGCGTGCCGTGATGCCTTCGCACACGACGTGGGTCTTTCGGATCGCTTCTATACAAACTTGCCTAGCCTTGTCGTACCGCTCCGTAAATTGCATCGCGTCCGAATCGGCTATCATGGTAGCGCACTGTATCAGGTTCTGCCTGTACAAACACACTTGCGTTATGCGGTCCATCCGCAGTCCCACGACCGTGTCGAGCAATTGTTTGCTGCTGCGCGTTCTGGTCGGCGCGGCCGAGTATTCCGATTCCAACACCAGGCATCTGTCGGCCCACGCTTCGCTGACGAAGCCCATGGTGTTCGTGTTCCACACGAAGCCGCAGTTGTGGACGGCCTGGTAACTCACGGTGTCCGATCGTCCCGTGACGGCGTTCTTCGCGACCACTTCGCTTTCTAAGACGCTGTGGTCCAACAGGTTCTTGAACGTGTTAGGTATCACGTTCGACTCCCTGTCCACGGCTTTCGTTGTTTTTTCGTGCGTTACGTGAGCGTCGTCGATGATGACCACGGACGACGTTCTGTTCTGCTTGTATTTGAACGCTTGCGGTGTGAACGACGTCAGCGTCTCCACGCACCCCGGCACCCTTCGAAATTGATGCGTGAGGACGTTGTTGGCGTAACTTTTACCTTCGCCGGGGCCCGTGATGTTCAACAGCATGATACGCTCTATCGTGTATCGGGGCGCCGTGTTCGTGATTATGTAGTTGAACGTGGTGGAGGCTTGGAACAACCTCCCTACCTGGAGCTGTTTCACGAACAAATATCGGATCACAGCTAGGTCGTACATCTTCAACGGATGGTGAGAGGATTCGCGCGCGTTACCGCACAGTTTTAGGTGTACGTCGGGTACGTGACGACCGAGGGACATGTCAGAGTTCAACATTCGTTCGCTCACCACTGCGTCTATCCCGCTATAGATCGTAGTCTGAGCGTTGGTGCGTTTCTTGACGAGCATGTCCAACACCATGTCCGCTATCAGTTCGAATCGCTTGCCCCTCTGTATGGTATCTTTCAATTCGTTGCTCAGTCGTTCCAGTTGAGCCAGGTGCGGATAGAGTTGCGCGAAGTACTGGCCTTGTTCGTCTTTGTTTATCTCGAACGGATGCCGAGTGGACTCGTTGTAAAAGCAGACGTACGCCTTCTCGCATCGTCCCGAGCACGTGGGGTTCGTGGAGGTCGAGCATCCGCATGTTCCGTCGCTTAGCAGTTTCGCGAGCGCGGCCGTTCGCTTTTTACTGCGAATCGTCCCAAGCGTGGAGAGTACGTGTATCTTGGACACCGGCATGTGTCTGTGCAACAGCGTGCGCAGGAACGCGTCGGGCGCGTCCTTGTTGATCAAAGCGTCCAAAGAGTACCGAAACACGATCAGTCCGTTGGTCGCGATAACGTTATGGCCGTCCGCGAGTTTTGCCGCGAACCGTTTTAGGTTGGCTACGAAAGTAACGTCTCCGGGTATGTGCGACGAGTACTTTCTTAGAATCTCTTGACTCGTCCACTCGACTGTCGTAAGTTTGCGAACGAGGCGATGGAACAGGCGTTCTCCTACACCTGACGTTACACTGTCCGTAAGGCGGCCTACGGCGCGTTCCAACGTCGTCACGTTTAGACGTGCCATGCTCTCTGGGAGCACGAAGGACTGTCTGCCACCCGACTGAAGGTTTTGCGTGAACACCGTACCTTGTAGTTCCTTAATCAATTTCCTATCCAGCTTGGCGGCGTGTAACGCGTCGCCCTCCACGTCTATAGAAGCGAACAAAGGCGTCAACTCTTTCTTCACGTCTCTCTGAAGGACCATGGCGTTGTTTATAGAGACCAACTGTTTTCTAACGAGTTGTAATCTCATGTACGCTTTGTACAGTTCATCCGTTAGTTCGGTGCGATCGTCGCCTTCTCGAAAGACGTCCATATCGACGTCGAGCTCGACCGAGTCCAGTAAATCGTCGACCTCCGTTTCGTCGTCGTCGATTTCGGGCTCGCCGGTGGTCTGCGTGTCCGTATCTGTGTTTAACACGAAACAAAACAGTCGACCGTGAGCGAAGTCCTCGCGTAGCGGAAGACACATCGTTATCAGGTNTCGCCTTCTCGAAAGACGTCCATATCGACGTCGAGCTCGACCGAGTCCAGTAAATCGTCGACCTCCGTTTCGTCGTCGTCGATTTCGGGCTCGCCGGTGGTCTGCGTGTCCGTATCTGTGTTTAACACGAAACAAAACAGTCGACCGTGAGCGAAGTCCTCGCGTAGCGGAAGACACATCGTTATCAGGTCGGTTTGTTCGAGCGTTACCTGAAACACTTGGCCTTTACAGCAATACGTAGCGTACAAAAGCAGTTGAAACAACGCCTTGTTTTCCCAAGACAAAGCGTTGAACGACGATAAGTCAGAGCACGGATCGTCCAACTGTTCTCGAGGTACCGCGACGAAAAGTACGGCTCTCTTAACGGGAACCGTCACGTTTTCGAGTGCGGCAGTGTTTTGTTCGATGTACGGCAACCTTAAACGTTCGGGTGCGTCGTTCGAATGTCCTTTAGTCTTCTGGGCCATCGCGTCGGCAAATTGTTATATTGGCCGACGATACGAATGTCAGGAGCTGCAAAGGCTAAAAAAAAAAGTCTTCAATTGCTCCTCTGTATTACACGTCTAGAAGAAGATAAAGTGTAAGTTCGGTTCAGACTCCAACCTGATCTGTTATGGTCGATCAGAACAAAAAATGACTCACCGCACGTTTCGCACAGTCTATAGGAGGAATGATAAATGTTAAATAAAAAATAAAACTTACCTCCACCGACAAGGCGAATGTTGTCGGGGAGATCTAAAAAGCTGCTCCTCGTCTCTGCACAGAAGACAAACGTGGAGAGGGGGGAATGTCGGGGAGATCTAAAAAGCTGCTCCTCGTCTCTGCACAGAAGACAAACGTGGAGAGGGGGGGAAAAAAATAATCCAACACGGTGAACCTGAGAGTCGGTCAGAGAGATTCAATAACCTGCTCGTCTCTACACGGAAGGTAAACGTGGAGAGGAAGAAAAAAAATAATCCAACACGGCGAGTCGGTCAGAGAGATCCAATAACCTGCTAGTCTCAAGCGTGGAGAGGAAGGAAAAAAATCCAACACGGTGAGTCGGAGAGTCGGTCAGAGAGATCCAATAACCTGTTAGTTTCTGCACAGAAGGCAGGGGATGAAAAAAAATCCAACACGATCAGGGAGATAAAACAACCAGCTTTTTCTCTACACAGAAGACCAACGGGAAGAGCTAGAGGCTCGGTCGGGGAAGGGAGATGATATAATCTGCTTTGTCTCTGCACAGAAGACGAAGAACGGGGAGAGTTTAGAAGGTTGGTCGGGAGGGAAGATTACATAACCTGCTTGTCTCCGCACAGGAACTTGGGAGAGCTTAGAGAGTCGGTGAGAAACGACAACCTGCTTGTCTCCATACAGAAGACGAAGAACGGGGGAGAGCTTAGAGGGTCGGTCGGGGAAGATGAAACGGTAACACAGTGTGGCTCCTCGTCTGTCCCGTTCTACCGTTCCGTGAGAGACGGAAGATACACAGCATGAAACTTCAAAATGAAGACGACAAGGGAATCCGTATGAGCAGGAACCGTGTTTAATCACACCAGCAAAACACACAGACACTTCCAAAGTGGATCTGTAACACGTTGTACGTTTGTGTCATACAATAACGCTCACAGTGCATTGTGTGTTATGGACATCGTAAGCACAAATCGTAACGATGCAAATGAAATAAAATGCAATGGTAACACAGTGTGGCTCCTCGTCTTTCCTGTTGTTCAAAACTAAGACGACAAGCGTATCCGTATGAGCAAGAACCGTGTTTATTCACAAGAAAAACACACAGACACTTCAACCGGTAAGATCCGATGGCACAGGTTGCGCACAATGTAAAGAAGACGCAGATGGATTTTCGTTTGCGTTGTACGTGTCTCGCGTAACACTGGGTTCGGTAGGGTCGGTCAGAACAGAGAAACGCTCAGACGGTGATTCGTATCACTGGTCGGTCGGTCGGATGCCACGTTCCCAACGTGTTATAAATGCGAGTGGCTGAGACGAGCGGTACAACAACCGCGGCTCCCAACGTGTTATAAATGCGAGTGGCTGAGACGAGCGGTACAACGACCGAAACGTAACGTGGATAAAAAGACACGCGGCGGTTTATACGCTCATAGCTCAAACCGCAACAAAACACCTTGCCCAACAAGGTATCCGTGCGAACCGCTTAGACTCGACGGTTCTTCGTGACAGAGTCCATGGACGAACCCACTCCGTTCAATCGCGCCTTCGCGAGCATATACCCCACGCGTAGAAACGTGGATTTGTCACGGGAGCGCGGCTTGTTAGGTCTTATGGTAAAGTCTGTGTTTTATAGCAAATCGACCGAAAGGTTATTGTGTCGAGCGCTCGTGATACACTCGAATGCGATAGACACGCCTCGGTACAGCACGGTCAACATGACTATCGCCAACGTTAGTCCCGTGGTGGGCTACGATCTTAGCCTCGCGTGCGACGAACCGGATGACTGGGAATCTATCGAAAACAATTGGAGAAGAGACTTTGTGCTTGAACCCGTAACCATGACAGTTACTCATCAAGACATCAAGCGCACCGTAGAAGCGGCGGTGTTTCCGCTGCGATCCGTAGCGCGTGCCGCAGCGTACATGCGTACTGTAAAATGCGCCTTATCCTTCGGAGATTTCTGTCCGGATCGCGGATTTTACATGTCGAGAGAAGGCAATACGCCAGCGTTGTGTTGCGACGTGATGTTCGGACGAACGTACTTCGTCGACGCGACCGAAAACCTCTTCGAGTTAACCCCGTCCGACCTTGTGTACGACAAGGCAAAGTCCGAAGAGCACGCTAGAGCGTTCGAAGCGCAGCACATGCCGCATTTTTATAAGGCCGCGTGTCTCGATATAGAAACTGTGTTCCACGACTCTTATAGAGACCCCGAACTCAAAAGTAAATCCTTCGGTTACAAGTACCCCTATTGCACAGAAAACACAGTGGCCGATCTGGTTTCCTACAGAGAAAAACTCGTGGCCGTTTTCAACGAACACAAAAGAAAAACCCGTTCCAAACAAACGAAAAACGTAACGATCCCGGCACCGACGCCAGACATGCCCGGGAAACAGCACGAACTCACGTGCGTCTCGATCGTCGTGATGAACACGCATCTCGCCAAGTCGGAAAAAAAACCGCATAGGAAGATTTTGACCGTGCTTTACAACAAAGCCAAAGCGCACGGTGTCTACCCTATACAGGATGCTGAGGTAGCCAAAGGAGTAGCCGTCGACGCGACGCGCGTAAAGTTTTACGCGTGCGATAGCGAGTTCGACCTGTTGGAAAAAACGATACGGTTCCTACACGCGCACTCGATCGAATTGCTGTACGTGTACAACGCAGAGTTCGACGTGCGGGTGTTGGATCAGCGCGTGCACTTCTACGCAGATAGCGATGTACACGGACGTGGCAAAATCGACGGGGTTCGACGTGCGAAACTCCTGGAGTCTTGGCACGGACTGTTTCTCCACAGAGCCTTCGCCGCTGACGACGTCCCCCTTTTACAGTTCGAGAACGTAAAATATCTGGACATGTACATCGCCATGATAAAGGACGTGGGCTCCGTGTTACGCGGAGGCAAACCCCTTGACGATCGCACGACGTGGACGCTGTCTAGTCGCGTCGAGACCTTCAACAAAGACAAGGCTAAGCTGGGTCACTTCAAGATGAACGGATGCGGTATGAACGTGATCGATTTGTATAGGATGGTCGGCACGAAAGACGTGAAATACGCTTGCACCAGCATGAAACTCAACGACGTGGCTCCGTTCGTCATCGCTAGACACAGAGCCTTGAACAAGAAACGAGACAAAGACCCCAGGAAAGTGCGTAAGCTCGCCGACGTGAGCTACGACAGAATGGACGCGATGATGAGTCTCGGCGGAACGTCGCTCTTCGCGATGCTCGTGTACAACTTGGTGGACTCCCAGCTGTGCGCGCGCTTAGCGAAGGCTCTCAATCCCGTCTCTGCGTTATTTCACAGGTGCGTGGTGACCCTCAACGTCGACGCTATCGTTCACGGACGGTGCGATACGTTCGGAGGGTTCGTACAAAGCATTCATTCGGTTCAGATGCCGCAGCTCAAGTACGCGTTAGACACGTTACGCGCGTGGGCAGGACCCGTCGGCGCAAAGTGCAACGAACGCGCCAGGTGGGATTTCGCAGCCGATGCGAACCGTCACGAAGGTTGGAAAGGCGGCGCGGTGTGCGACCCGCTCACGGGGTTACACTACGCGGCACCGGGTATGGGTCTGGAACTGTCTTTCGATTTCGCCAGCATGTATGCCTATAGTCATACTACTGTTTACATTTACATGTACACTACTGTTTACATTTACTGTTTACATTTATTACTACTGTTTACATTTATTACTACTGTTTACATTCATTACTACTGTTTACATTTAATACGACTGTTTACATTTGTTACTACTGTTTACATTTATTACTACCGTTTACATTTATTACTACTATTTACATTTACACTACTTTTTATATCTACACCACTGCTGATATATATATTCTTTTTACTAGCCTTTTAGAGCATATGCCACTCTACCTCTATACCAATATCAACTACCTCATACATATACTGTGTACTGTACATAAACTTCATATGCTGCTTTGTCACTCTATTACAAATGTCAATGTCAGAACCTTCATTTTATTTTATAGATATACTTTTTATACTTTTATAC